>CM064483.1:8210550-8228050 GCA_032716605.1 Paralithodes platypus
AACAGCCGGATTACCTCGTTGTGACAAAGGGGTGTGTGTGGTCTACATCTATGTAAGTCCATGCAACTCACAGACTCTCTCTCTCTCTCTCTCTCTCTCTCTCTCTCTCTCTCTCTCTCTCTCTCTCTCTCTCTCTCTCTCTCTCTCTCTCTCTCTCTCGCTTTCCACATTATCTCTTATGTACGTCCGTCACTACTCTCACGTTCTCTCAGTATAACCATAGAAGTATTGTTAGAAGAGCTTATGCTGCTAAATACAATCCTCTTAAAGTTTAAACTTTCTTCACCTCGTATCATAAAGGCTGCCCTAATTATCTTGATAGCGTAATAGTTAGTGCACTGAATTTTGGTGTGAGTATCGTAGGCTCGAATCCTTGGAGTGCCATATGTGTTCATTAGTTTCATTGACTTCATTAATTAGGTTTATTCATAAGTTAATTGGTGGGTTGGTGATATGAAATGATCTTATGTTTCTAAATCCACAAGAGCCAAGTCACACGCTCATTTTTTTCGGCAATTCTTCCAATCATGTGAAGCCATTTGGCCACTTGCGAGTTTCAGGCTTAACCATTTCTGTACCATCGACGTCTGTTATATTTTATTGTAGCTATATTTAGAGGATTTTATGCATCTTAGGAAGGATCTGTGGTAGTTAATTTAATTAGTCAATGGCTAATTAAGTCTACGGTCCCTATCCGTAACATTTCATTATTAAGTACAAAACACATCCTTCTAACACACACACACACACATACTTACTGTATACTGTACACACCCACACCCACCCACCCACACAAACACACACCCACACACACACGCACACACACACATACTGTACACCCCCCCCCCCCACACACACACACACGCACATACTGTACACCCCCCCACCCACCCACACACACACACACACACACACCCACACACACACACACATTTACTGATACGTGACGCTGCCATTCTTATACCGTATACCGTTGTATCATTTGAATGAAGCTCATAATACTGTAACAATAGTGTGAAGCCGGACCCCGTCGTTGAGATCATATGGTCTGTGTGGGTAGCTCCCCCCCCCCCCTCTCTCTATCTCTCTCTATCTATATATCTATCAAGCTAGCCATCCATCTTTCTAATATTTATTATACAGTACATAAGTTTAAACAAATGCACATACAACTTACCTCTAGTAAATAATTATATTTTACTTTAGCAATAGGAATAATAACAACAATAATACTACTACTACTACTACTACTACTACTACTACTACTACTAATATTAATAAAAATACTAATAATACTAATAATAAAAATAATAATAATATTTTCTTTTTCTTTCAGGTACGTATCCTGCCTAGAGCTGTTTATTACATGAACTGCAATTACCATGGCAACCACCTTTACTACAAGAACCACCTACAACAACCACAACCACAACCACAATTACTACAAGAACCACCTACCACTACCACAACCACAACCACAATCACAATTACTACAAGAACAACCTACCACAACCACAACCACAATAACTACAAACGCTGCACCTACCACAACACAACTACCACTACAATAACCTTAATACATCACAACCACAACTACTACCTACCGTAAACACAACTACCACTACAACCTTAAAATACCACAACCACCACCTACCGTAATCAAAACTACCACTACAACCTTAATATACCACAACCACACCTACAACCACAACCACTACCTACCTTAAACACAACTACCACTACAACAACCTTAATACACCACAACCACCACCACCACCACAACTACCACCACCACCACCCCAACCACAACCACAACCACCACCACCACCACCACAACTATAACAATAACTACCACCATCTTTAGTATGCAAGGTAAGTTCATCCCCCGTTTTCTTTCACTTATTCATATCCATATTATTTTTGTCCAGATATTATAATAATGTTTTCTATTATTGTTGTTTTAATTGGCTTTCTCGTTTTCTGTGGGGTTGTTTTTGTGCGTTTTTAAAAAGGCTCTTGCTTTCCTGGTTTAATTGTCTTTTGTTTTGCTTCGTCAATGAGAGAGAGAGAGAGAGAGAGAGAGAGAGAGAGAGAGAGAGAGAGAGATTTGTTCAAGATACTAAATATAGGTGTATTTAAAAGTATGCGGTGTGTGTTTGTGTGTGTGTGTGTGTGTGTGTATATGTGTGTGTAAGTGTGTGTGTGTGTGTGTGGTGGTGTGTGTGTGTGTGTGGTGGTGTCTGTGTTTGTGAGTGTGTGTGCGTGTGTCTGCACGTGTTTATGTGGCATCTTGAGGGAGCGAGTACGTGTGTGTGTGTGTGTGTGTATGTACAGTATGTATGTACGTATGTAAGGCTCATTGAATAGGAAATTGCATTGAGTGTTTCCGTCACGTGTCTACCTCTGCGCGCGCGCACACACACACACACACACACACACACACACACACACACACACACACACACACACACACACACACACACACACACACACTCTCAGACCCAAACATATGCATTAGACTTTTGAAGATCCGAGTATAATGCATTCATAAACGAACATACGCACATATATACATACACATACATACATACAAGATTGACTGCACGTGACAAGAACACACACACACACACACACACACACACACACACACACACACACACACACACACACACACACACACACACACACACACACACACACACACACACACACACACACAAGCTCATCTACATATGTCAGTCTCTTTCTTTCTATCGCCTTTCCTTCAATTCCTCCCTCTTTCCTTCAATTCCTCCCTCTTTCCCTGCCTCCCTCCCTCCCTCCCACCCCTTCCTTCCTTCTCATCCCTTCCTCCCTTCCGTTCCCTTCGTCCCTTCCGTTCCCTTCGTCCCTTCCGTTCCCTTCGTCCCTTCCGTTCCCTTCCTCCCTTCCGTTCCCTCCCTCCCATCCCTTCCTCCCTTCCGTTCCCTTCGTCCCTTCCGTTCCCTTCCTCCTTTCCGTTCTTCCTTCTTTCCCTCCATTATATAATCACTTTCCTTCTCTCCCGTCGCCCTTCCATCCCCTCTATTCGTTTCCGCTTCCCTCCATTCAATCTACCTCCCCCTCCTCATTCCCTCTCTTTCTACGCTCCCTCCCACTCTCCCTCCCTCTTCTATCTCCCCCCCCCTCCTCTCTCTCTCTCTCTCTCTCTCTCTCTCTCTCTCTCTCTCTCTCTCTCTCTCTCTCTCTCTCTCTCTACACCCCTTTCTTCATCCCTCCCATTCTTTCATCTACCCTCCCCCTCCTCCTCCCTCCTCCCCTCCCCCCTCCCCCCTCAGATCAAAGGGTATTCTCTCTTCAATATTTTTTACCTCAATATTTTTTACTTCACTTTGTCTTTTATATATATTTGTATTTACGGTAAGTGTGTATATGTGTGTGTTTGTGTGTGTGTGTGTGTGTGAATGTGTGTGTGTATATGTGTGTGAATGTGTGTGTGTGTGAATGAGTGTGTGTGTGTGTGTGTGTGTGAATGAGTGTGTTTGTGTGTGCGTGTGTGCAGTTTTACCACGCTTGAATGCGAGATGCCCTTCCTAAGCTGAATATAATCGTCTTGGGTTAGCCAGAATATACGAGAGCAAGGCAACCGAAGAGATACATCGAGGTATAGTAACTTCAAACCCCCTGGATGTGAGACGCTCTTCCTAAGCTGAATAAAATCGTCTAATGTTAGCCAGGCCATCTTACGGGAAAACAAAATTAATGAATTTTCATCCTTGTGTTTCCATCTATGTTTAAGGGGAGGTTTTTAGTTTGGTCCCTAGATATCCATCAAACTTAAGATTACACCCCCTTGAGCCCCTTTCAAGATAAATTTGTAAATTTTTCGGTAGAAAAATGTCCCGGTTGAAAGCCGGTTCCTCTTAAATTACAGGCTCGCTATCGCTCGCCAGGATAAAATCGACACCTAAATTGCACGAAAGGTCTTATAATTGACGGAAATGGGGGCGAAAGTTCTTAAAATCGCCAAACTAATGGGGCGACTGTCTTAAAATCTCAAAAGCAATGGAGATAAACATGAGGGAGAAAGGGGTCCAGAAAAAAATCCCTCCAGTCGATATCTCCCCTTAAGCCTTCCTGTACCAGCGACGTGTGTTAATATTTTATTCTAGCTATATTTGGATGCTTTTATGCAGCTTAGGAAGGATCTGTGGTAGTTAAGAGGGTTGATTGAGATAGTTCGAAGCCTTATTATTGTTCGAGATCCTTCCGAAACTGAATAAAGTCGTAGTTGCCAGAATAAAATGAAAAGGATATCGTCGGTACAGTAGGGGTTAAGGGGAGAATTTTTGCATTTATTTATTATTTAATTGATTTATTTATTAATTGATTTTTTTGTATTATTATTATTATTATTATTATTTTTTTTTTATTATTATTATATATTTTTTTATTATTATATATTTGTTTAGATTCTTCCCTATACCTCCATCGATATTAACAAACAAAACACCGTCAAGACCCCCTTTCGAGATAAATTTGTAAATTTTTTGGTTCCTTCTAAATTATTGCAGGTTCGCTATCATTCGCCAGGAGAAAAAAAATCGACAATGAAATGGCACGAAAGGTCTTAAAGTTGACAAAGAAATGGGGCAATTTAATGCTTTAAAATAGCCGAACTAATGGGACGAACGTTTAAAAATGTCAAAACTAATGGGGCTAAACATGAGGGACAAGAGGAAAAACTACCCCCTTGACTCATTCCTATATATTATCTTATTTCTCATTTCTTCGTTCGTCCTGTTCTTTCGTTCTCTCGCTTTCTTTATTTCCTTTTTTCCCTATTTCCTATTTGCCTTCCTTGTTTCCTATTTGCCTTCCTTGTTTCCTATTTGCCTTCCTTGTTCCCTATTTCCTAGTTTCTTCCTTGTTTCCTATTTGCCTTCCTTGTTTCCTATTTGCCTTCCTTGTTTTCTATTTGCCTTCCTTGTTTCCTATTTGCCTTCCTTGTTTCCTATTTGCCTTCCTTGTTTCCTATTTGCCTTCCTTGTTTCCTATTTCCTTCCTTCCTTGTTTCCTATTTGCCTTCCTTGTTTCCTATTTGCCTTCCTTGTTCCCTATTTCCTAGTTTCTTCCTTGTTTCCTATTTGCCTTCCTTGTTTCCTATTTGCCTTCCTTGTTTTCTATTTGCCTTCCTTGTTTCCTATTTGCCTTCCTTGTTTCCTATTTGCCTTCCTTGTTTCCTATTTGCCTTCCTTGTTTCCTATTTCCTTCCTTCCTTGTTTCCTATTTGCCTTCCTTGTTTCCTATTTGCCTTCCTTGTTTCCTATTTCCTTCCTTCCATGTTTCCTATTTGCCTTCCTTGTTTCCTATTTCCTTCCTTCCTTGTTTCCTATTTGCCTTCCTTGTTTCCTAGTTTCTTCCTTGTTTCCTATTTGCTTTCCTTGTTTCCTATTTGCCTTCCTTGTTTCCTATTTGCCTTCCTTGTTTCCTATTTCCTTCCTTCCTTGTTTCCTATTTGCCTTCCTTGTTTCCTATTTCCTTCCTTGTTTCCTATTTGCCTTCCTTGTTTCCTATTTCCTTCCTTCCTTGTTTCCTATTTGCCTTCCTTGTTTCCTATTTCCTTCCTTCCATGTTTCCTATTTGCCTTCCTTGTTTCCTATTTCCTTCCTTCCTTGTTTCCTATTTGCATTCCTTGTTTCCTATTTGCCTTCCTTGTTCCCTATTTGCCTTCCTTGTTTCCTATTTCCTTCCTTCCTTGTTTCCTATTTGCCTTCCTTGTTTCCTATTTGCCTTCCTTGTTCCCTATTTGCCTTCCTTGTTTCCTATTTGCCTTCCTTGTTTCCTATTTGCCTTCCTTGTTTCCTATTTCCTTCCTTCCTTGTTTCCTATTTGCCTTCCTTGTTTCCTATTTCCTTCCTGCCATGTTTCCTATTTGCCTTCCTTGTTTCCTATTTCCTTCCTTCTTTGTTTCCTATTTGCCTTCCTTGTTTCCTATTTGCCTTCCTTGTTTCCTATTTCCTTCCTTGTTTCCTATTTCCTTCCTTCCATGTTTCCTATTTGCCCTCCTTTTGTCTTATTTCCTATTTTCTGCTTTATTTCCTATTTGTCCTTGTTTCTTATTTCCTTCCTTCATTGTTTCCTATTTCCTTCCTTCCTTGTTTCCTGTTTCCTATTTCCTTCCTTCCTTATTTCCTATTTCCTTCCTTGTTTACTATTTCCTTCCTTCCATGTTTCCTATTTGCCTTCCTTGTTTCCTATTTCCCACCTTCATTTAATTTCCTCTCTGTTACCGTTTCGTCCTTTCCTGTTTCCTGGTTTATTGCTCATTGTCTGTATTCTTTCATCATTAATTTATGTTATATTTCATTTCCTATTAAAGACTGGATTGCACTGTGTTTGTGCATAAGTCTTCCCACGGTACTTCACCCGTTTTTCTCTCAAAAGATATTCCCTCCTAGCGATCCCTTTGTCTCCTGTTTTCTTTCGTCCCATTCATATTTTCACTTTTTTCAGCCCATACATTATTCTCGACATTCCTTCCTCCCTCCTAAAACTCCTCCTCCTCCTTCTTCCCTCCCGGGTCCACCCTTCTAGTCTTCCTCCATCATCCCGCCATCCAACACTATTCCTCCTCCCTCTTCCCACTCCTCCTCCTCCCTCCCTCCCTCGCTCCCACTCTCTAATTCCTCCTTCCTCTTCCTCCTCCTCCCTCCCTTCCACATTCTTCCTCCTCCTCCCTTCCTTCCACACTCTAATTCCTCCTCCTCCCTCCTCAATCCCTTCCACATTCTTCCTCCTCCTCCCTTCCTTCCACACTCTTCCTCCTCCTCCCTCCCTTATTCCAACATTCCACCTCTTCGCTTTACTCCTCCTCCCTTCCCTATCCACCCTCTCATAATTTCCTCCTCCTACCCTATCCACACTTCTTCCTCCTCCTCCCTTCCCCCCCCCCCCCCCCCCCCCTTCACCTGGGGGTCACGCCACTCTTCCTCCTTCCTTCCTCCTTATCCTCTTCCAACCCTTCCACACTCTTCCTCCTCCTCCCTTCCTTCCACACTCTAATATTCCAAGGGGGGTCCCTCCTCCCTCCCTTCCACACTCTTCCTCCTCCTCCCTTCCTTCCACACTCTAATTCCTCCTCCCTCCCTTCCACACTCTTCCTCCTCCTCCCTCCCTTCCACACTCTTCCGGGGGGGGCTCTTCCTCCATTCACTTCCTTCCTTTAATCCTCTTCACAAACCCTTCCACAAACACTCTTCCTCCTCACTCCCTGGTCCTTCCACACCACTCTAATTCCTGCCGCCAACATCCACAGCTCTACTCTTCCTAATACTCCTCCCTCCCTCCTAACAACCTCTTCCCTCCTGCTTCCTGTCCCTACTTCCTCCTTATCCTCCTCCAACCCTTCCACACTCTTCCTCCTCCTCCCTCCCTCCTACACTCTTCCTCCTTCCTTCCTCCTTATCCTCCTTCCTCCCTCCCACACTCTTCCGTCCCTCCCACACTCTTCCTCTCCCTCCATCTCCCTTCCTCCTCGCTCACCACTCTTGCAACTGAATATTGATGAAAAATCTTGTACTTGCCTTTGCTTTGTCTGATTTTTGTCTGGCTGGGATATTATAGTAGGGCTTTCTATTCTTGTGTGATGGTCAACCTGTTCCCTGGGTACGCACACACACACACACACATCACAACACACACCACAACACACACAACACACACAAGGGCCACACACAACGACACAACCACACGTCACACCACCCACGGGACGGTCACCCATTACACACACACACACACACACACACACACACACACACACACACACTCTCTCTCTCCACCCATCCACAGATTTCTTCTTCCATTCAGCTCCCAATCCTGCAGCACCGTTGATTCTTTTAAACTTCGCCTAGACAAATATCTTGGCAGTCAACTACACCAGACGACGAACTGACTGCGTTTGTAAATGAAATAACTTTAATTTTATCCCCCCCCCCCCACGTCAGTTGTTACTAACCCATTCTGTCCCCTGCCGAGAAAAGAGAAGAAGATAGCTAACTTCCTAATCCTGTACCATGGACATTAGGTCCAGGGCAGTATTTCCCTTTTCCATGTTCCCTTACCCCCCCTAAACCACTGTTTGGAACACGTTGATCCTCAGTGTTTTGGAGGACAAGCAGCCTAGAAGGGTCTCACTAGACATGTTGTTGCTTGATTTTTCCATTTGTATACGCTCTTTGTTACTATGTTTTTTTTTTTTTCCCCCCCTTTCAAAATAACCTTCTCACTTTCCTCCACACACACACACACACACCCGTACATATAGTATATCCCGGTATATCATTATAATCCTGGCTCTCAACTATATATTTATTTTGGCCTTTTTATCTACAGTATATCGTTCTTTCTTCCCGGTAAGCCTTGTTCTTATATTCTATGTCTGTCTGTCTGTCTGATTGCACTAGACAGATATTGAATACATAATTAAATAAACAAGAAGTCATACTGTATACATAGATAGTAAATATATACATAGAAGATATATACATAGATAATAAATATATATATAGAAGACATATACATAGATAATAAATATATCTAATTAGAAGAACAATATACATAGATAATAAATATATACATAGAAGACATATACATAGATAATAAATATATATATAGAAGACATATACATAGATAATAAATATATATATAGAAGACATATACATAGATAATAAATATATACATAGAAGACATATACATAGAAAATAAATAAATACATATACGACATATACATAGATAAATAATATATATATAGAAGACCAATACACTAGATAATAACATATACTACATAGAAGACATATACATAGATAATAAATATATACATAGAAGACATATACATAGATAATAAATATATACATAGAAGACATATACATAGATAATAAATATATACATAGAAGACATATACATAGATAATACATATAATATCATAGATAATAACATATATACATTAGATAATAAGTTATATACAACCTAGAAGACATATTACACTAGGATAATAAATATATACAAGAAGACTATATATACAAGAAAGTATATACATAGAAGACATCATTATTCATAGATAATAAATATATACAAAACAAGACAGATTTATTTTCACTTGCTACAACTACAGCATTATATGGTGAAAATTAATTATATGTACCACTTTATACATATTCTTTATGTACATGTTTGATCGCTTTATTCTGCCTTTATACATGAAAGTGAGAGAAAGAGAGAGAGAGACAGTGTGAGAGTGAGTGGGGAGGGAGAGAGAGAGAGTGAGTGTGAGAGTGATATACACTGGTTTAAAGAGCTAGATATGAGAGAGAGAGAGAGAGAGAGAGTAAGGCACAAGGCTAGAGAACTGGAGATGAGAGAGAAATTTACGTAGGGAACGGGTTGTGTGTATATATACATGGTTAAATAAAAGAGAGAGAGTAAGCACAAGGCTGAGGGTAGAGCAAGGAGCCACATTGTGTGAGAATGAGTAACTAAAGGAAGGGGAGGGAAGAGAGAGAGAGAAGAATACGAGGGTTTACTTGGAGATGAGAGAGAGAGAATAGTGTGTGGTGGGCGTGGAAAATCGAGTGTGACGAGGTTGATAACATGTTTAAAAGGATGTTGGGAGAGAAGGAGGTAAAGGCACATGTGAGAAGCTGAGGGGGAAGGGAGTTTTTGACAATTGATGGGATGGGTGCAGACTGAGGGAGAGGAAAAGGGAGAGATAGAGAGAGGGAAAGAAGAGGGAGTAGGAGAACACGAGGGGAGGAGAAGAAGAAGGGTAGAGACAGCACCACACAAGGGTGAAAGAGGTCTAGAAACTATTAGGATTGAGTGGGGAGGATCAGGAGTAGAGAAAATTGGGAGTATTAACTTTTTTTAACGGCTAATATGAGTACAGAGGAGAGAGGTTTGCACAATGGTCACATGATACCGAGAGGGAGTTTTTTTGAGTGAGAGTTAGAGGATATAACGGGAAGAGGGATATGAGGGGGATAATAATGTCTGGGATCCCCATCTTTATTATAGAAATTTAAAGAGCTAATGGTCTCTATATAGCTAGAAGAAAAAATGTGAGAGACTAAGGGAAAAATGGGAGATGAGAGAGAGAGAGAGAGTGTGAGAGTGAGGGGGAGAAAGTGTGAGAGTGATATAGACGGGTTTAAAGAGCTAGAGATGAGAGAGAGATATAGAGAGACGAGTTGATGGGGGGGAAGAAAAGTGTGAGATTGATATATACTGTTTAAAGACTATGATGCTTATAGTAGAGAGAGTAGAAGCGACTGAGAGTGAGGTTGAGTTATAGAAAGATTTGAAGTGATAAGACGGGTTTTTAAATATCTATATTGAGAGAGAGGAGAGGGGACTGAGAGTGACTGAGAGTGAGGGGGGAGGGAGAGAAAGTGTTGAGAGTGATATAGACGGGTTTAAAGAGCTATATAGATGAGAGAGGAGAGAGAAGTGTGAGATTGAGGGGAGGGAAGAGGAAAGCGTGAGAGTGATATACACTGGTTTAAAGAGCTAGAGAGAGAGAGAGAGAGAGAGTGTTAGAGTGAGGTGGAGGTAGAGAAGTGTTAAGTGAATAGACGGTGTTAAAATAGCTAGATAATGAGAGAGAGAGAGTAAGTTAGATAAATTGTAGGGGTATGGAGAAAGGTGAGATTTTAAACTTTTTTCAAAGATCTATATAGTGAGAGAGAGAGTGATGTTGTTCGAGTTAGTGCGGGGGGAGAGAAAGTGTGAGAGTGATATAGACGGGTTTAAAGAGCTAGAGATGAGAGAGAGAGAGAGAGAGAGAGAGAGAGAGAGAGAGTGTGAGAGCGTTATGGTAAGGTATATAAAGTCGTTATAGTGATATAGACGGGTTTAAAGAGCTACGATGAATAGAGAGAGAGAGAGAGTTTGAGAGTTAGTGGTGAGGAGAGAGAAAGTGTGAGAGTGATATAGACGGGTTTAAAGAGCTAGATATGAGAGAGAGAGAGAGAGTTGTGAAAGTGTGGTGAGAGAGAAGTTGTGAGAGTCCGAATATAAACGGGTTTAAAGAGCTAGAGATGAGAGAGAGAGAGAGAGAGAGAGAGAGTGAGTGTGTGAGAGTGAGGTGGTAAGGGAGAGTAACGAGTGTAGTTATCGACATATGACGGTTTAAAGAGCCGTATGAGATAGAGAGAGTTTGATGTGAGAGGTGAGATTGAGAGAGAAAGTGTGAGAGTGATATAGACGGGTTTAAAAAGCTAGAGATAAGAGAGAGAGAGAGTGTGTGAGAGTGAGGGGGGAGGGAGAGAAAGTGTCAGAGTGATATAGACGGGTTTAAAGAGCTAGAGATGAGAGAGAGAGAAAGCGAGCGAGAGCGAGAGTAAGGCATAAGGCTAGAGAGATGGAGAGAGAGAGAGATAGTAAGAGGTCTCGTGGCTATAGACGTGTGTAATAGAATGTTATGTGGATGATCTCACACGTGACTTTAAGGGCAGGTTTTTAGTTTGTTCCCTAGACCTCCATCAAGCTTAAAATTACACCCCTTTCAAGATAATTTTTTACATTTTTCGGTAGAAAAATGTCCCGGCCGAAGTCCGGATCCTCTTAAATTATCAGGCTCGCTATCGGTCGCCAGGAAAATATCGACACCCAAATGACACGAAAGGTCTTGAAATTGACAGAAATGGGGCGAAAGTTCTTATAATCGCCAAACTAATGGGGTGAACGTCTTAAATTCTCAAAAACAATGGGTCTAAACATGAGGGAGAAAGGGGTCCAGAAAAAACTCCCTAAAGTGGATCTCTCCCCTTAACTATCTCACTATCCTTAACCCCTTCTGTACCGACGTCTTCTTTATTTTATTCTAGCTGTGGTTAGACTATTTATGCAGCTTGAGAAGGATCTGTGGTCGTATAAAGGTTTAATGAAGATAGTTCGAAGCCTGCTAAATGGTGTAGGTCCTTCCTAACCTGAATAAAATAGTCTAATAGAAGCCAGTATACAATGAAAAGGACGGCACTGGTACTGCAAGAGTTAACTATATCTATCATGGCGGGTGCCCAACCCGGAAAGGAGTTGAAATAGGGAAGCTATCCCCCCGCCAAAGGCGGCTTTCTAGGGCCTTTCCTAGCTGATGCTGAGAGGATTGGGTTGTAATTATATGGTGATGGGCTGGTCTATCAGAGTGAGAGCTGAGCGATCTCTGCCATACCCATAGCTTACTCTGACTGTTCCTTTTACTTATATATTTTCTTGATCTCGAGTGATGGCGTCTCTTCCGTGAATTGACCTCCCTACTGCCAACCTAGAGGTTGGCAGATTGGGAACCAAAGCGTCACATATTTCCTTTGCCCCTCAACTTTTCCTTCATAATTGCTGAGGGGAACAGGGCCTTGGGTGGGGCTTTGGTTTCCAGGGCGTTTCCGCACCCTCCTCAGCCTCCCGCCTTGGAGTGGCTTCGGTCACCCGGGCTTTATTAGTTGGGTTAAGCCAAGGGAAAAAAAAGGGGTTTTGTGGGGGCGCTCGCTTATGGCCTTGGCCTTGCTTGAGACCTTGGGGCTGTTCGGCCAGGCACCCTGGGGAACAGCAACAACAACAAACTATATCTATCATATGTAACACTAATAAACTCTTTCTATATCTAACACTCTCTCTCTCTCTCTCTCTCTCTCTCTCTCTCTCTCTCTCTCTCTCTCTCTCTCTCTCTCTCTCTCTCTCTCACTCTCTCTCTCTCTCTCTCTCAGGCTCTCTTTATCTCCTCTACTCCCTCTCTCTCTCTGCTACTCTCTCTCCTCTCTTCTAACGTATGGTATATGCCCCCCAGACCCCCCCTCTCTTTTCTGCGCTCTCTCTGCAACTGTATGGTATATGCCCCCAGGCCCCCCCCCTCTCTCTTTCTCTCTTCTAACTGTATGGTATATGCCCCCAGGCCCCCCCCCCCCCCTCTCTTTCTCTCCCGTCTAACTGTATGGTATATGCCCCCAGGCCCCCCCCCTCTCTTCTAACGGTATATGCCCCCAGGCCCCCCCCCCCCCTCTCTCCTCTCTCTTCTAACTGTATGGTATATGCCCCCATCCCCCCCCCCTCTCTCTCTCTCTCTCTTCTAACTGTAGGGTATATGCCCCCAGGCGCCCCCCCCCTTCTCCTTCTCTCTCTCTTTCTCTCTCTTCTAACTCTATGGTATATGCCCCCCGGCCCCCCCCCCCCCCTCTCTCTTTCTCTCTCTCTTCTAACTGTATGGTATATGCCCCCAGGGGCCCCCCCCCCCCTCCCTCTCAAATGTGTAGAGCTACGACGCAAAGCCAAAAAGTTAATTAAGCAAAGTAAAAAGACCCTGGAGTTACATATTGCGAATCAACGTAAAACAAACCCGAAAGAATTCTATAGTTATATCAGAAAGAAAAAAGTAGTTACTTCAACTGTTGGACCGTTAGTCGATGAAAATGGAGAATACACCAAAGATGAAGTACAAATGAGTAATGCCCTCAATACCTTCTTTGCATCAGTTTTTACAACCGAAGACCTCAGTGATATCCCTACACCATCGCCGATTCAGATTGATAATTCAGATGTTCTAAGCAATATCACCGTTACAGAGAGAGAAGTATTGAATTGTTTAGATAAACTCAAGGTAAATAAAACGCCTGGACCTGATACAATCTCGCCTAGAGTTTCTAAAGGAAGCAAAGGATGAGCTCTCCAAACCACTGACATTACTATTCAATAAATCCTTGCAGTCTGGAACTATGCCTGATCAGTGGAAGATAGCCAACGTAACACCGATATTAAAAAAAGGCAGCAAATCCCTACCAAGTAACTATCGTCCAATTAGCTTAACCTCAGTTGTATGTAAAATGCTAGAAACGGTCATAAGAGACAGACTCGTAAATCACTTAGAGGAAAATAACATACTTAAAGATACTCAACACGGCTTTCGTAAAAATCTTTCCTGTTTAACAAACCTCTTAGACTTCTTCCACGATATCCTCAACCTCTACGATGAGAGTAAAGCTGTAGATATTATGTACCTTGATTTTCAAAAGGCCTTTGACAAAGTTCCCCACAAACGTTTACTGCTAAAACTAAAAGCGCATGGAATACAAGACGGGTGTGTTGAAATGGATAGAAAATTTGGCTCAGCGACAGAAAGCAAAGAGTAGTCATAAACGGTAAGGCATCTAAATGGACCAATGTAAGTAGCGGGGTACCACAGGGATCGGTACTAGGACCAACTCTCTTTCTAATTTACATCAACGACATAGATGAGGGTCTCACCTGTAAAATCTCAAAATTTGCTGACGATACAAAAATTGCAAATAGCGTACTCTCAAAAGATCAAGTTGACGATATGCAACACAATCTAGATAAATTGTCACATTGGGCCCAAATTTGGCAAATGAGTTTCAATGCGGATAAATGTAAAGTACTACATATCGGATTACCTAAATGGATAAAGCAAACTATTCGATGAATTGCACTCAGCTTAAGAATGTAAACAGAGAAACCGATCTGGGAGTAACAATATCGAGTAACCTAAAACCGAGTCAACAATGTTCAGAAGTTGTTAAGAAGGCAAACAAAATAATTGGCTTTATAGGCAGGTCATTTGAGCATAAATCCAAAGACGTTATCCTAACCCTTTACAATTCCTTAGTCCGCCCTCTTCTGGAATACTGCGTTCAATGCTGGTGCCCTTATTACCAAAAAGACATAAACAAGCTAGAACGAGTTCAACGTAGAGTTACCAAAATGATACCTAGCCTAAAGAACAAACCATACGAAGAGCGTCTTAGAGAATTAAATCTATTTCCTTTAACCCAGCGCAGATTAAGAGGTGACTTAATTCAAGTGTTCAAAATCATCAAAGGCATCGACAATATGAACTGTTGTTGTTGTTTTTCCCCAAGCTGCCTGGCCGAACAGCCCCAAGGCCCCGAGCAAGGCCAAGGCCATAACCGAGCGCCCCCACTGAACCCTCCCTGCCGACCACAATAAAGCCTGGGTGACCGAAGCCACTCCATGGCGGGGAGCTGAGGAGGGTGCGGAAACGCCCGGGAAACCAAAGCCCCACCCAGGGCCCTGTGCCCCTCAGCAATTATGAAGAGAAAGTTGAGGGGCAAAGGAAAGATGTGACGCTTTGGCTTCCAATCTTGGTAAATTAGGAGGTCAATCCACGCAAGAGACGCCGTCACTTGAGATCTATGAAATATATAAGTAAAAGGAACAGTCAGAGTAAGCTATGGGTATGGCAGAGATCGCTCAGTTCTCACTCTGATAGACCAGCCCATCACCACATGACTAGAACCCAATCCTCTCAGCATCAGCTAGGAAAGGCCCTAGAAAGCCGCCTTTGGCGGGGGGGATAGCTCCCCTATTTCAACCCTTTTAGGGGTTGGGCACCCGCCCACGAATCTAAGAATTTCTTCTTCAATCGAGTTGTCAACTTGTGGAATGGGCTTCCCCGAGACGTTATAGACTGCAGCACCGTTGATTCATTTAAACTCCGCCTAGACAAATATCTCGCATCAAACCCGCGATTGACTGCGTTTGTAAATGAATAACTTTATTTTATCCTCCCCTCAGTTACTAACCCATCTGTCCCCTACTAACTTCCTAGTCCTGCCACGGACATTAGTTCCAGGGCAGTAGTTCCCTTTCCAATGTTCCCTTACCCACTCTAAACCACTGTTTGGACACTTGATCCTCAGTGTTTTGGAGGACAAGCAGCCTAGAAGAGTCACTAGACCTGTTGTTGCTTGATTTCCTTTGTACTCCTTTGTACACTCTCTCTCTCTCTCTTCTAACTGTATGGTATATGCCCCCAGCCCCCCCCCCTCTCTCTTTCTCTCACTCTCACACACACACTCACTCTCTCTCTCTCTCTTCTAACTGTATGGTATATGCCCCCAGGCCCCCCCCTCTCTCTTTCTCTCACACACACACTCTCTCTCTCTCTCTCTCTTCTAACTGTATGGTATATGCCCCCAGGCCCCCCCCCCCTCTCTCTCTCACACACTCTCTTTTCAACTTGTCTTTTATGCTCCCTCAGGTCCCCCTATTTTTTTACCCCCCACCCCCCACCCCCACCCACTACCAACCAAGGTACAGTTCACCTTCCTTGCTCCCAACCCCCTTTCTGTCGCCAAGACCCCTTCATCTATCTCTACATCTTCTCTCTCTCTCTCTCTCTCTCTCTCTCTCTCTCTCTCTCTCTCTCTCTCTCTCTCTCTCTCTCTCTCTCTCTCTCTCTCTCTCTCTCTCTCTCTCTCTCTCTCTCTCTCTCTCTCTCTCTCCCTCTCTCCCTTTGCAAGTTATATTTCTATCAGTGTAGATTATTTTGTTAAGGTGTCTAAAAATATGTGTGTGATAACCCGGGTTCGAATCCTGGTGGATCACATAAATTTATATGCTTTCATTAATTTCACTGGAGGCGTTTGGTGTTGTGGTGAATTTAATAAAACATCGATTATTACCTTGTCCGTCGCCTTAGGGTTTAAAAAAGGTATTGTGCCCGCCCTTGTGTATCTGTCTGTCTGTCTGTCTGTGTATCTATCTGTCTGTCTGTGTGTCTGTGTATCTATCTGTCTGTCTGTCTGTGTATCTGTTATTCTGTCTATCTGTCTGTCTGTCTGCCTGGGTGTCTGACTGATTGACTGGCCCTGACTGTGTGTGTGTGTCTGTTCGCAAAATATTTCGAGAACGAATTAACACAGATTTGGACGAGACATTGTGAGTCCCTTGAAACATTGGGTACCTGAAAGGATTCCACATACCTTTTGCTTAACCCCTTCTGTACCGGGGACGTCTTTCTTATTATACTCTTACTGTATTTAGACGATTTTATTCAGCTTAAGAAGAATTTGAGGTAGTACAAAGGGTGAAGTGAGATCATTCGAAGCCTGTTAATTGCTGGTGGCCCTTTGCAAGCTGAGTCAAATCGGCTAATAGTATCCAGAATTTGTGTGTGTGTGTGTCTGTCTCAATGTTCACCAAATAGTTCGATAATGATGAACATGATGAAGTTTGGTTAAGAGTACAATATATGGGTAGATGAGGTATTGGATATATAGATACATTATTAGCTAGATTTGTATGCATGGATAGATAGGTAGATAGATAGTCGTGAATATATATTGTACATGTATGCATTCATACATACATATTTTCTCCAACTCTTACTATAGCTCTTACTCTCGCTTATCTCCAACTCCATACATACATACATACATACATACATACATAGGCTAAATACATACATATATACATACATACATACATAGGCTAAATACATACATACATACACACATACATACATACATAGGCTAAATATATACATACATACATAGGCTAAATACATACATACATTCATACATACATACATAGGCTAAATACATACATAGATACATGCATAAATACATACATACAGGTCTTGTAAGGCAAGAATATGAATAGCTCTCTCTCTCTCTCACCCACACACACACACCACACACTCTCTCTCTCTCTCACA
>CM064483.1:8230550-8278050 GCA_032716605.1 Paralithodes platypus
ACCCCCCCCCCCCCCTTACGTAAACCCCTGGGATATAATGTAATAAGGAAGTACAGTCACCATCAATAGTACCGCCCACAACCTTGCAACCTGTGTACGGATTCTAGCTTGCCTCTCACTATTCCTTAAGGGGAGATTTCCACTTCAGGGATGTTTTTATTGACCCCCTTCTCCCTCATGTTTAGCCCCATTGCTTTTGATATTATAAAACGTTCGCCCCATTAGTTTAGCGATTTTAAGAGCTTTCACCCCACATTAAGACCTTTCGTGCCATTCAGGTGTCGATTTTATCCTGGCGAGCGATAGCGAGCCTGTAATTTAAGAGGAACCGGCCTTCGGCCGGGACATTTTTCTACCGAAAAATGTACAAATTTATCTTGAAAGGGACTCAAGGGGGTATAATTTTAAGCTTGATGGAGGTCTAGGGAACAAAGTAAATACCTCCCCTTAACCCACACTGTATCAGTCACATCCTTTTCCTTATATTCTGGCTACCGGTACTATTAGAGGATTTTATATAGTTTCAGAAGGGTATCCAGTAATTAATAGGCTTCGAACTATGTACTTTGATCCTTTTGACTAATACAGATCCTTCTTAAACTGCACACAATCGTCTAATTAAAATATATTATACGTCACCGGTACTGAACGGGTTAAGGGGAGGTTGTTGTTGTTGTTGTTGTTTTTCCTTTATTATTATTATTGCTTGTTTTCCCCTCCCTAGACTTCCATCAAGCTTATTAATCCCCCAAGGCCCATTACCTTCCTTCAATTATATATATATATTTTTCGATAGAAATATGGGAGTCCCGGCTGAAGACCAGTTTCTCCTAAATTGCAGGCTCGATGGAGTGCATTTGTTAAGGGGAGGTTTCTAGTTTGTTTCCTACTCCTCCAGCAATCTTAAAATTTCACCCCTTTGACCCCCTTTCAAGATAAATTTGTACATTTTTCGGTAGAAAAATGTCCCGGCCGAAGGCCGATTACTCTTAAATTACAGGCTCGCTATCGCTCGCCAGGATAAAATCGACACCTAAATGGCACGAAAGGTCTTAAAATTGACAGAATGGGGCGGAAATTCTTAAAAATCACCAAACTAATGGGGCAAACGTCTTAAAATCTCAAAAGCAATGGGGCTAAACATGAGGGAGAAAGGGGTCAAGAAAAAAGTCCCTCAAGTGGATATCTCCCCTTAACAGAGCTCCATTTTGAAAAGCAAGCTACTTCGTTCGTAAACCAGAAAATATACAACCAACGTAGGCTATCCTCTCTGTACTAATTGATGGATCAGTAACTGGGAGTATAACAAAGTGCCTATAACGTAACCTTAGGAGTGCCCACAGAGGAATGGAGAGGATATAATGTTAGGCATAACGTGGAGAGATAAGAAGAGAGCCTCATGGATAAGAGAAGAAACGAAAGTTAAAGAAATTCTCCATACTATAAACAAGAGGAAATGGTCCTGGGCAGGTCACATAATCACAAGAGATGATAACAGATGGACAACCAGAGCAACAGAATGGTAACCAGAGATGGAGATAGAGGAAGGGGTAGACAGAGAACCAGATGGAGGGATGAGATATGAAAGTTTGCTGGGGTGGGATGGAACAGACTAACATCTGACCGGTTAGAGTGGAAACGTTTGGTATTATGTCGCATGTCCATAGGTGTGAAGCACTAGGCCCATGTGAACATTGAGCACCATGAAATTAGGTGTAAAAAATTAGTTGTAGAGAATAAACAAATATAATGTTTAGGGAGGCAAGGTAATTCATCTATCTATCTATCTATATGCTCAGGCCCAATCCCCACTTTTCCTAGTTTTTATTTTCATTTTCCTCTATTTTATTATTATTATTTTTTATTTATTTTTTTTATTTTTTTTATTTATTTTTTTTTTCTTGGGGTGGCCGACTCAAGACAGCAAGAACAGGAAAACAAAAAACGCAAGACAACAACGAACAAACACAGACAAAACACAAACCTCACACCCATCTACAGTAGGTAATTCCAATGCGGGATATCTCCTTCCCTCAACATTATGTTCGTGTATTCTCTACAATAATGTTCTGTACACCTCATTTCAGGGTGCTCACTGTTCACATGTGCCTAGTGTTGAAAACCTATACACATGTGATATAATACCATTGCTTTATATGGGAGATATATGGTATATTATCTAACACCCTCCTCCTTCCTCCACCACTGTTTCGTTGCCTTCGCTTAAGGGACCCCATCTCGCTTTTTTTTTTTCTCTTTCTCTCCCTCTCTCTTTGGCTTGTATCCATTCGGCCCCATTCAGCCTACTGTTTTAAGACGTTTATCCCCATCCAGGTGTCAATATTATACTGGCGAGCGATAGCGAGCCAGCTTATATATATTTTTGTGTTGACAGCAATCTAAATTTGTAAATTTTTCGATAGAAAAATGTCTCCGGCGAAGCCGAATTTCTACAAACAATGCTGGCTCGCTATCGCTCGCCAGGAAGAAATCGACACCTGGATGAGGATAAACGTCTTAAAACAATTGGCTGAATGGGGCCGAATGGATACAAGCCAAGGAAAGAGAGAAAAGGAGAGAAAGATAAAAAAAAAAAAGCCGGTGACCCCCCCTTAACCACAACCATATAACTGTCATCAGCTGACTGCTAATACTTAAACGTGACATTTATGTTTGTGTATACACAAAAGGGTAAATTACAATCTATTTTACTGTTTCACAATGAAGTCTGTTGTGTTTACCATCATCGTATATCATATTAAGTTATTCACGACAATAATGCACTAAATCGGACAGTTTAGGTTGTCTTTTCTCCCGTGAATTGAAGTGTATCCCCCAAGGCGTTGCTGCAGATAGTGTTAAGGGGGTAGTGATGGCTTTTTGCTCTATATTATATATTTATATTATATATTATATAGTTATATTATATATTTTATATGATAGATTATAGATATTATATTATATATGATAGATTATTTATATATTTATCTTATATATTTATTTTATCTTATATATATATAGTATATATATTTATATTATATATTATATATTATATATATATTAATATTATATATATATAATTTAATTTATATTATATGTTATATTATATAGTTATTTTATATTTATATATATTTATATTATATTCTATAGTTGATATATTATAGTTATATATTTATTATATTATATAGTTATATTATATATTTATATTTAATATTTATATAGATTTATATATATAGTATATAGTTATATATATATTATATATTATATTATATATTAAATTTATATTATATATATATATATTATATATTATATATATATTATATTATAAGATATAGATATATAAGATATTTAATATTATATATATTAGTTATATTATATATTATATTATATAATTATATATTATATATATATATTATATTTATAGTTATATTATATACTATATTATATAGTTATATATATTTATCTAGTTATATATTGTATATTAATAAGATATTATATTATATATTATATTATATATTATATTATATATTATATTATATATATATATAATATTATATTATATTATAGAGTTATATTATATATATATAGATTATTATATAGTTATATTATATTTTATTATATATTATATATTTATATTATATATAGATAGTATATTATATATTTATATTATATTATAGATATTTATATTATATAGTATATATTATATATTATATATTATATATTATATATTTATATTAGATATTATATTTATATTATATATATATATTTATATTATATATATATGTTATATATATAATTTAATTATATATTATATAGTTATATTGATTTTATATTATATATTATATAGTTATATATATTTATATTATATATTATATAGTTATATTATATATTATATAGTTATATTATATATTATATAGTTATATTATATATTATATAGTTATATATATATTTATATTATATTTATATATTTATTTATATTATATAGTTATAGTATATGTATATATTATTATATATTTATATTTATATATTATATAGAATATATGTATATATATATATATATATTATATGTATATTAGAGTAATATATATTATCTTATTATATAGTTATATTAGATATTATTATTTATATTATATTTATTATATTATATATATAGTTATATTATATATTATATAGTTATATATATTATATATATATTATATAGTTATATATTTATATTATATATTATATAGTTATATTATATATTATATTATATTATATATTATATAGTATATTATATATTATATAGTTATTATTCTATATAGTTATATTATATATTATAGAGTTTTATAGTATTATATTATATAGTTATATTATATTTATAGTTATATTATATATTATATAGTTATATTATATATATTTATATTTTATTATTATATATTATATATGTTATATATATATGATATATTATATATTTTATATATATATATTAATATATTAGTTATTTATATTTATAATATTATATATATATTATATATTAGATATATTATATTATATATTTATATTAATATATATATTATATTATATATTATAGTTTATTATATTTATATTATATTATATATTTATATATTATTATGTATTTATATTATATATTATATATTATATTTATATTTGTATTATATATTTTATATTATATTATATTTTATATTATATATATTATTTATATTATATATTATATGTATATGATATATATATATTATGTATAGGTATTATAATTATATATTATATATATATATTATATATTATTCTTATTTATTATTAATATTTATATTATATATTTATATTATAATAGTATATTTATATTATATATTTATATTATATATTATATAGTTATATTATATATTTATATTATATATTATATAGTTATATTATATATTTATATTATATATTATATATTTATATTATATATTATATTATATATTATATTATATATTATATATTTATATTATATATATTATATTATATATTATATATTTATATTATATATTATATTATATTATATATTATATATTTATATTATATATTATATATTTATATTTTATATATTATTTATTATATATATATAGTATATATTATTTATATTATATATATTATATATTTAGATTATATATTTATATTATAATTATATATTTATATTTAATTTATATATATATATTTATATTATATATTATATAGTTATATTATATTATATATTTATATTATATATTATATATTTATATTATATATTATATATTTATATTATATATTATATAGTTATATTATATATTTTTGAGTTTCCTGCTAGACCTCCATCAAGCTTTAAAAAAAAAACCCTAGACCCTCTTTCAAGATAAATTTGTAAATTTTTCGGTAGAAATATTTATCGGCCGAAGGCCGTTTCCTTCTAAAATTACAGGCTCGCTATCGCTCGCCAGAAAAAAAAGTCGACACCTAAATGGCACGAAAGGTCTTAATATTGACAAAGAAATAAGGCGACAGGTCTCAAAATCGCCAAACTAACGGAACGAACGTCTTAAACTCTCAAAACTAATATGCTAAACATGAGGGAGAAGGGTGTCCCGAAAAAGCGACTTAAGCCAAGGACTTTCTATAGCAGCTAGTAATAGAAAGTCGCTGGTTAAGCCAATCTACTGCCGCCTCCTCCGTCACGTGGGGCGATATGGCTTTACTTTTGGCGGAAACACCAACACAAAAGTTACTGTATATTACTAACACAATTGATGATCTCTCTCTCTCTCTCTCTCTCTTAGTCTCGCTCTACGTCTGGCTCTCTTTCGCTCTGTCTCCTTTGCTCTCTCTCGTTCTCGTTCACTCTCTCTCGCTCACTCTAGCCCTCTCACTCTCTCACACACACACACACACACACACGCACGTTCTCTCTTTCTCTGTCTCCAACACGTGCTGTCTAAACTCATTATATTCCTCCTTCCCTCCCCCCCCCTCCTCATTCGTTCCTCCATATCTCCCCCCTCTTCCCTCCCCCTTCGTTCCTCCAACTCTCCCCCCCTCGTTTCTCCAACTCTCCCCCCTCCTCCTCGTTCCTCCAACTCTCCCCCTCCTCCCCCCTCGCTTCCACCAACTGTCCCCCCTCCCCGCGTTCCTCCAAACTCTCCCCCCTCCTCCCACCCCCCCTCGTTCCTCCAACTCTCCCCCTCCTCGCTCCACCAACTCTGCCCCCTCCCCGCGTTCCTCCAACTCTCCCCCCTCCCCGCGTTCCTCCAACTCTCCCCCCTCCTCCCCCCCCCCGTCGTTCCTCCAACTCTCCCCCCTCCTCCCACCCCCCCTCGTTCCTCCAACTCTCCCCCTCCTCGCTCCACCAACTCTGCCCCCTCCCGCGTTCCTCCAACTCTCCCCCTCCCCGCGTTCCTCCAACTCTCCCCCTCCTCGCTCCACCAACTCTGCCCCCTCCCCGCGTTCCTCCAACTCTCCCCCCCTCCTCCCCCCCCCCGTCGTTCCTCCAACTCTCCCCCCTCCCCCCCCCCCCCGTCGTTCCTCCAACTCTCCCCCCTCTTCCCTCCCCCCTCGTTCCTCTACCCCTCCCCCCCCTCCCTTCATTCTCTCCCTTCACCCTATTTTTATCGTTTCCTTCCCATCCTAATTATTAACTTTGTCCTTCCTTATTACTTGCTTGCTTTATCCGTGTTTCTGTTCATTCTCTTCCTTCTTAGTCTTTCATTGGTTGTTTTTGTATTGTTTGTGTGTGCTCTGTCTTTAGTCTTTGTTTGTGTATTGTTTTTGTGTGATATATTTTTCTTCTTTGTCTTAAATTTGTTGTTTTCGTATTGTATCTCTCTCTCTCTCTCTCTCTCTCTCTCTCTCTCTCTCTCTCTCTCTCTCTCTCTCTCTCTCGCTCTCCCTCTCTAACCACTGTCAACACGTGCACTAGAAACCACCTGTAGCCGTGTAAACGTGACTCCTTGTTTTGCTATCTCTCTCTCTCTCTCTCTCTCTCTCTCTCTCTCTCTCTCTCTCTCTCTCTCTCTCTCTCTCTCTCTCTCTCTTTTTTCGCTCTCTCTTTTTTCGCTCTCTCTCATTTAATGAAAGGCCAACCAATAATTGGAGACTGTAAGGTTAAAGACCTCGGGGTTATAATATCAGAAAACCTAAACTCCTCAGAGCAATGTGCGGTTGCGGCAAATCAAGCTAACAAAGCCTTGGGATTTATCAAGCGATATTATTTTTATCTATAAAAACGAACAAATTATTTTGCCGTTATTCGAAAGCATTGTTAGACCCCATCTTGAATATGGCGTTCAGTTCTGGTCCCTGTATCTCAAGAAAGATATGAAAACACTCGAATTTGTGTAGCGTAGAACAACTAAACTAATTCCCTCTCTGAAAAACAAGCCATATTATGAAAGATTAAATATATTAAAAAATTTCTCGCTAAAGAAAAGGAGGTTGCGAGGCCAACTTATCCAGTGTTTTTAGATGCTTAAAGGATTTGACAGAATATATAACAGTGCACTGTTCACGATTAACAACAATGCTGCAACCCGAGGTAATGGAATGTAATTAATTAGAAAAAAGGCATCCTTAGATGTGACACAAAATGTCTTCACATACAATGTGGTTAAAGAGTGTATAGTTTACCAAGGGAGGTGGTCGACAGTAATTCAATTGATACGTTTAAGAAAAAACTGGACGATCATCTGATGAAGATTGGATTAATATGAATTAATCAGTAAGCATGTGTAATTAATCAGTAAGCATGTGTAATTTCCCTTTCAAACAAATGTTTGTCTATATCATATAAAAAACTGTCCTTGTGGTCATTTCCTGACTCATAAGGATACACTTCATCCTATTTTCCGGTACGGCTTTTTAGCCGGAGGGAGCGAAGGGTGGGGAGAGAGAGCCTTCTACTTTACTGTCCTATTCTTCCACTATAAACTGTCCCTGTTTAGTAGTATTAAGGCCGGACCACCTAATTGGGACCGCAAGGTCTGTGTGGTCTGAGTATATGTGTAACTCTGTGTAACTATCTCACTCACTCACACTCCCTCTGTCTCTCTCTCTCTCTCTTTCTCTTTCTCTTTATCTTTCTCTCTCTCTCTCTCAATCTCACTCTCCCTCTCCCTCCCAAACTGACCTACCTACCTACATAGTCTTGAATTCTGGTTGTAGTTGTGTTTGTCTATTTGTCTGTCTGTCTGTCTGTCTGTTATGTCATTCTGGGTCTGTCCGTTCAATCATGTCATCCCCCCCCCTCCCCCCTCACCCTCACCAGCACACTTATTCACCCCCGCTCTCTCACACTCAACCCACTCACTTTCACCCTAATACTCCTTACTCTTACCCTCATGCTTACTCACTCTCGCTCACATTTACCCACCCATTCATATACTCCTATAATTATATGTACAGTATCTATGTATGTGTGTATGCATGTATACTTGTATGTAAGTAGGTAGGTAGGTAGACATGTTGAAAATAAATAGATAGGTAGATACATAGATAGATAGATTGATAGATAGCAAGGTAGACAGAGAGAGAGAGAGAGAGTAAGAGCGAGAGCGAGCGCGAGCGAGCGAACACCAATAGGCTTCCTCTCTTTACATTCGTTCACCTCTCACTCTCTCTCTCTCTTTATCTCACTATCTCACTATCTATCGCTCTCTCTCTCTATCGCGCTCTCTCTCTCTCTCTTTCTTTATATATCTATCTATCTATCTCTCTCACTCACTCTTTCTCTCTCTCACTCACTCTCTCTATCTCTCTCTCTCTCACTCTCTCTATCTCTCTCGCTCTCTCTCTCACTCTCACTCTCTCTCTCTCTCACTCCTCTCTCACTCTCTCTCTCTTTTTCTGCAATAATTTATTTTATTTTGATTTAGTTTTATCTTTCACCTCCATAACAAAATAAGAACTATACACAGAAAGACAAAATAAGAACTATACACAAAGACAAAATAAGAACCATACACAGAAAGACAAAATAAGAAATATACACAGAAAGACAAAATAAGAACTATACACAAGACAAAATAAGAACTATAAACAGAAAGACAAAATAAGAACTATACACAGAAAGACAAAATAAGAACTATACACAGAAAGACAAAATAAGAACTATAAACAGAAAGACAAAATAAGAACTATACACAGAAAGACAAAATAAGAACTATACACAGAAAGACAAAATAAGAACTATACACAAGACAAAATAAGAACTATAAACAGAAAGACAAAATAAGAACTATACACAGAAAGACAAAATAAGAACTATACACAGAAAGACAAAATAAGAACTATAAACAGAAAGACAAAATAAGAACTATACACAGAAAGACAAAATAAGAACTATAAACAGAAAGACAAAATAAGAACTATACACAAGACAAAATAAGAACTATAAACAGAAAGACAAAATAAGAACTACCGGTATACATAGAAAGACAAAATAAGAACTATACACAGAAAGACAAAATAAGAACTACCGGTATACATAGAAAGACAAAATAAGAACTATACACAGAAAGACAAAATAAGAACTACCGGTATACATAGAAAGACAAAATAAGAACTATACACAGAAAGACAAAATTATCTCGTCCTTTACCCCAGCTGTCTAATGATAGAGGTGTCTGCTTCAATTCAATGTTTCAATTATTTTTCTTCAATTATTTTCAGCTTAAATTTTCTTTACTCTATTTATTTCTCATTTTCTTTCATTTCAGCTTACCGTTTTCTGTGGGTAGCCTATTTCTGTATTATTAACTTTTATGTTACTATTCCTGACCATAATACCACAATTGAACACTTAACCCTAATGAATACAAATTATGATATATGGTTACTTTGTGAAAGTAACTTTAGCAGTCTATGATATTCGTCTTTACAATTGTATTTGTGATTCTCTTGGATATTAGAGTACCCAAGTACACCACCTACTTTTAACCTAACCGAACATTGTATAGTTTATGTTAGATAACCTAGGTTGTCTAACGTGTGTGTGTGTGTGCGTGTGTAATAATAATATAATACTGTAATAATAATAATAATAATAATACAAATATTAATCTGTATATTTTGAGTGTGTGTAATAATAATAATAATAATAATAATAAAAATAACACAAATATTATAAATAAGTTTATTTCGATTGTGTGTGTGTGTGTGTGTGTGTGTACTCACCCAATTCACCCAATTGTAGTATACAGGATTTGAGTTTTTAGGCTCGTATTCTCCCGCCTCCAAAGATTCTGTTATCTAATTTGGCTTTAAACATTTGGATATTCCCCGCACCCACCACTTCATCATCCAACAGATTCCACATATTAATACTTCTATACGGAAAGCTGAATTTCCTCACATATCCTTTACATCTGCCTTTCTTTAACTTGCAACTACTGTATGTCCTCTAGTCCTCCCTTTATCTTCCTCGATAAAGTCCTCCTTGTCTATCCTGTCCAATCCCCTAACACATTTATACATCATAATCATATCCCCTCTTTCTCTTCTCTCACTTAGAGTTGGCAAATTCAATCTCTCTAATCTCTCTTCATATGTCAGTTCTCTTAGTTCTGGAATCATCTTCGTTGCAGCTCTCTGTACTTTCTCCAACTAAATTATGTGTTTTTTAAGATGGGGTGACCACACCACTGCCGCATATTCTAATTTAGGTCTCACCATTGATTTTTATTATATTTACTAGCATCTCTTCATTCAAATAGTTGAATGCTATTTTTACTTTATTCAACAGGCCATAAGCTTCTCCCACAATTTTGTTAATATGGCTCTCGGGTGAAAGATCTCCCTGTATTATAATGCCCAAGTCCCTTTCTTTCTCTGAGGGGTTAATCGTGCATTCTCCTAGTTTATATTCCCAATGAGGTCTTCTTTTACTCACACCCCCTTCCATCACATGACATTTATCTTTGTTAAAATCTAATTTCCATATCTTGCTCCATCGGTCTATCTTATCCAGATCACTCTGTAGCTCTCTACAACTGTTTTCGTCCACTATATGTTTTCATAATTTTTGCATCGTCAGCAAACATATTCATGTATGCATTTATTTCCTCTGGCATGTCATTTATATAGACCAGAAACATAATTGGGGCCAACACTGATCCCTGTGGAACTCCGCTTGTAACATCCCTCCATGTTGATAAGCTGTCTCTTAGCATGGTTCTCATCTGTCTTCCCGAGAGATAGTCCTCCATCCACTTCAACAAATTACCCTGAACCCCTCCAAACTTCTTCAACTTCCATCTAAGTCTACTATGAGGAACTCTGTCAAAGGCCTTCTTTATATCAAGATACACACAGTCCGCCCATCCTTCTCTCTCTTGTAGTATATCTATCATCCTATCATAACAGCTCAGCAGATTAGTAACACATGATTTTCCCTCTCTGAATCCAAATTGTCTTACAGTAAGTAAATTATTTTCTTCCAAGTACTTTATCCATCTTTTCTTAATAATCTTCTCACACATTTTACAAACAACACTTGTCAGTGACACTGGTCTATAGTTTAGCGGCTGCTCCCTACTCCCACCTTTGTAGTACAACATTAGCCCTTTTCCAGTCTAGTGGTAATTTGCCAACTTCAATAGAGTACTTAATTATTGCATATAAAGGTTTTACCAATTCCTCCGCACATTCTTTTAGAATCCATCCTGCTATATTGTCTGGGCCCATAGACTTTCTCACATCTAGTCCCTTCATAAGTTCTAGTAGTTCCTCTGGTTGAAAGATAATATCCCCCAATTTTTCATCATTTTGGTATATAATCTCTGGTTCTAAAAATTGTTCATCCATAGCATAAACTGAATGTAATGTATTATTCATAACCTCACATATCTTCTCATCACCCTCATAAATATTGTCTCCTTCCCTCAGCTTCAATATTTTGTCCTTAACCTTCATTTTGCTATTGACATACCTGTAGAACAATTTGGGATCACTTACAAATTTTTCCACAATGTTTTTTTCATAATTTCTTGCTTCCTGTTTCCTAATTCTGACATACTCGTTCCTTAGCTTCCTATATGTATTCCAGGTCTGTTCATTTCTCCTTCTTCTGGCTATGTTCCATGCCTTATTTCTCTTATCCCTAGCTATTCTACATTTATCATTAAACCAGTCTTTTATCTTTTCAGTCTTATTTCCTTGTCTTGGCACATACCTGTTTACAATATCATCATAAATGTTTTTAAACACACAGTATTTATCATTAACATTGTTTTTCTGTTCAATTTCACTCCAGTCTGCATCCCTGAAGCAACTTTTTAATAGCTTAAAATCTGTTTTCCCATAGTTCAATCTCCTTTCTTTATGTTCTTCTCTCTCTAGCATTGTTGGATAACCCATCAGGATTTCCATTTCAATTACCACATGATCACTATTTCCCAGCGGAGGTAGGTATTTAGTATTTGTAATCATATCTGGATCTCTTGTAAACACCAAGTGTGTGCGCGCGCATGTGTGTATGTGTGTGTGTGTTTCTTTCTTGATTTATTATTATTATTATTATTACATACATATATTTTAGTGTTGGTGTGTTGAAATATATGCTATGATGCACCCATTTTAGTGTTGGTGTGTTGAAATATATGCTATGATGCACCCATTAGTGTTGGTGTGTTGAAATATATGCTATGATGTACCCATTTTAGTGTTGGTGTGTTGAAATATATGCTATGATGCACCCATTAGTGTTGGTGTGTTGAAATATATGCTATGATGCACCCATTAGTGTTGGTGTGTTGAAATATATGCTATGATGCACCCATTAGTGTTGGTGTGTTGAAATATATGCTATGATGCACCCATTAGTGTTGGTGTGTTGAAATATATGCTATGATGCACCCATTAGTGTTGGTGTGTTGAAATATATGCTATGATGCACCCATTAGTGTTGGTGTGTTGAAATATATGCTATGATGCACCCATTAGTGTTGGTGTGTTGAAATATATGCTATGATGCACCCATTAGTGTTGGTGTGTTGAAATATATGCTATGATGCACCCATTAGTGTTGGTGTGTTGAAATATATGCTATGATGCACCCATTAGTGTTGGTGTGTTGAAATATATAAGGCAGGTTCGAATCCTTCACCAGTTTATGGGGTGGAGGCTTACTTTATCATATAACTGAATAATAATAGCAGAGAGAGAGAGAGTGAGAGTGAGAGGTTTTAAGGCAGGTTCGAATCCTTCACGAGTTTATGGGGTGGAGGCTTACTTTATCATATAACTGAATAATAATGGCAGAGAGAGAGAGAGAGAGAGAGTGAGAGTGAGAGTGAGAGGTTTTAAGGCAGGTTCGAATCCTTGACGAGTTTGTTAAGGGGAGATTTTGATTGATTTGTTTATTTAATTATTTATTTATTTTTCTAGTTTCCTCCCTAAACCTCCACCAAGCTTAAACAAAAATATGCGCAAGACCCTTCTTCTTCGAGATAAATTTGTGCAGTTTTTGGTAGAAAAATGCCCCGGCTGGTTGCTCCTAAATTGCAGGATTGCTAGCGCTCGCCAAGAAAAAAAAAAAAAAAGACACCTAAATGGCACGAAAGGTTTTAAAATCGCCAAACTAATGGGGCGAATGTCTTAAAATGTCAAACCGAATAGGACTAAACATGAGGGAGAAGGAGATCCAGCCCCCCCCCCCCTTTAAAGGCCTACAGTCTGTTTAAAAAAAAAATATATATATATATATATATATATATATTTAGAAAGGCAACGCCAATCATACCATTAGCAGTACTACCACTATCTCCGGAACAATGGTCTGCCATACTTTTATAACAGGGTTCTTTTTGTTTCTGTTGTTGTTTATCCTCCTCCTCGTGTATCTCGTCATCATCATAATTTTGTTCTGTTGTTGTTGTTGATCTTCTTCTTCTTCTTCTTCTTCTTCATTCATCTATACTCAATTCCGCTTTCCTTTTGGTGATAGTCAACTTAGACTTCGTTATCTTCGGCTCAGACTCCGGCAGCAACGGTCAAAGGAGTCAAAGCGCGTTTTCTGGCCAATTTCTCTAAGCCACCTGGATGATTCACCTTCACACGGTTTCCTGTTGGTTTATCGGGGAATATATGGAAACGGGAAGATCTTGGGATAAGTGGAGATGCAATAACAGAGATCAACTGGCCAACCTCTGCCATTTTGTTGCCCCGGGTGGTATTTTAGCTTGGTCTTTTGATATACTGTACGGTCGCGCTAATAAGTCATGTCCCAGCTGTCATTACGTTTGGCTTGCTCTGTGCTGTATTACTGTCTGTCAGATGTTGAATAGGGTGGGTAAGTGTAGAAACGTGTTTGTATATTTCACTCGATATGAAGAAATTAAGCTTAGTTATTGCTGATACCAATTATTGATACAAATATACTTGGTGCCGAGACATCACTTATTAGCGCGATTGTACAGTCGCGCTAATAAGTGATGTCTCGGCACCAATTATGTTTTGATCAATAATTGGTATCAGCAATATTTACACACGATATTCTTTTTGAGCGAGATATACAAACATATTCCTACACTTACCCACCCTGATCAACATCTAACAGACATAAATACAGCACAGAGCAAGCCAAACATAAAGACAGCTGATACATGACTTATTAGCGCCTCCGTACATTCGACTACACGATTAAGAATAGAATAAAACCCCGTTGTTTTGATTATTGAGGTACCAAAATGGCGACCTTTATAAATAGATGGCAACTCTCTGTGTATATAGGATCTCTCAGGTTAAGTATACAGAGTTGCTACCTTGACCGGGTAAGGCTTAACCCCTTCTGTACCGGCGACGTCTTTTCAATTTTATTCTAGCTATATTTATACGATTATATGCAGTTTAACCCTTTCGTTGCGGGTGACGTTCTGCAACGTCCTGGCAAGTTACAGCAATTTCCAGGCTTTAAAAGCCTGTAAAAACCGTAAAAATCGAGTGTCAGTGGGCGGGAGCGTGAGGGGCCCACCTCCAACCCTCAGAGCACCGAGCGGCTCACGGAGGTACACTGTGTCTCGAGCGGGTCTCTCTCTGTGTCTCACAGCAGTGTAGCCAAGCGAGCGTGTGCTACCAAATAGCGGGTTTCCCGCGTTTCACTGGCACCACTGCGGGTGAACCAGACCATGTACGGGGCCCGTTCTGGTGTCATTTTGAAGCTATTTTCGTCTAATTTTCGGCAGAATACACTTCATTTAATGCAGATACTTGATTTATCATTCAGGAGTGCCTGAATATGCCCTAAATAGCCCAAACATAGCCGCAGCCAATGGGTTAAGAATGATCTGTGGTAGTAAAAAGGGTTAAGTGAGATAGTTCGAAGCCTGTTAATTGCTGGAGGCCCTTTTTAAGCTGAATATAATCATCTAATGGTAGCCAGAGTTAAGTTAAAAGGACGTTGCCGGTACAGAAGAGGTTAAGGGAGAGTATTCGCTTTTACTGGACCCCCTTCTCCCTCATGTTTAGCATATTAGTTTTGAGATTTTTAAGACGTTCGTTTCATTAGTTTGGCGATTTTCAGGCCTTTCGCCCCATTTCTTTGTCAATATAAATACCTTTTGTGCCATTTAGGTGTAGATTTTTTCCTGGCGAGCGAAAGCGAGCCTGTAATTTTTGAAGGAATCGGCCTTTGGCCGGGACTTTTCTACCGAAAAATGTATACATTTTCTTGTACGGGGTGTTTCTTTAACCCTTAAAAAGCGGCCCACCACTTAAGTCGAGTTAAATAAAGCTGGACTATGTGGCGGCGCTCGACATAACTCGAGTGGCAATTTCAGCACGTAATGTGGCTGAGAGAGAGAGACAAGTGGTGGCAGGAGACTAGCGAGCGTATGACTGCTCCAGACCACCGCGGCGAACCTAGACACAAATCTCAGCTCCCTCCTCCCTCTCTCACTCGCTACGTACTCAATTATGTACCGAAAGTACCGAATTACCTGCTTTTTGCACTCGCGTTGCACGGTTATTGCAAGAAAACTATCCATCATACAAGGATCGTTATGGTGTCATTCGAAAGCTCTGTTTATGCCCTTTCAGGGATAGATACTTGTTTTACGTTCTGGGTCTTATTTAGGCATGAAAATGATCACGTAAACAGCCCTATTTTGGCTAAAAACACCCCGCTGGGCGGTACACATAAATAAACCGCATAGGCCGCTCGTAAGGTGTTAAGCTTGATGGAGGTCTAGCGAGGAAACTCAAAACATGCTTGTTTTTTGGCATATATATATATATATATATATATATATATATATATATATATATATATATACCGGTATATATATATATATATTATATACACCAAAAACCAAGCACTAGCCCCTTAATGTACAGTTGGTCACATAAATATCCACCCACGCCGTCATTTTATATGTGGAAATTTAAATAATGTGATTGACCTACACGAATAATTTAGGGTAGCCGTAATTTGTAGCGTAATGTGTTGTGTTATGATCCTATCCTATCATAATAATCTCCCTCTATCTATCATAATTATTATACATTCATCCATCTATATCTATATATGTATCTATATTATTATTATTTATCTACAGTATGTTATGATCCTATCCTAATCATCTCCCTCTAACCCTCATCACCTCATACTACTCAAGATCAACCCTCAGCGGTAGAAAAATTTTCCTCCTAAATTGCAGGCTCGCTATTGCTCGTTAGGAAAAAGTCGACCCCTAAATTGCACGAAAGGTCTTACAACTGACAAGGCAAAGTGGCGAATGGTCTTAAAATCGCGAAGCTAATGGAGCAACAAACGTCTTAAAATGTCAAAACTAATGTAGCTAAACATTAGCCAGAAGGAAGTCCATAAAAAACAGCCCCTTAGCTGAACTGGAGACTTAGGGTAGAATTAACCACTTGCGAGTTTCAGGCTATAAGGAAGTTAGAGCTGTAAACATGCAGTAGATCATAAACAAAACTGAAAAATAATGTAGGTTTCTCATGATTAGAAAGTATAGTGAATTGGATTATATGAATTTATATATGCACTACAGCCGTATTTAAGCTAGACATTCTGTTAAATATTGATGCCTATTGCTCCAACTTCCTTATAGACAGAAACTCGCAAGTGGTGAATTGCGTAGTTACCCATACGCTGCCTCCTGTTGTCGTTTTCTCACAATATAAAGATAAACAGAAACTTTACTTGTTTTATGGGCAACTTAAATATGTTGCCTGAGTACACTTCACACACACGTACACATCCATATACTTACACTCACTACTACACACATACACACACACACCCTTCAGCAACAACGTTTTGTAGAGTGTTGGGGTTTGTGATGAAGGGTGACTAACAATTAAAACCACACACACACACCCTTCAGCAACAACGTTTTGTAGAGTGTTGGGGTTTGTGATGAAGGGTGACTAACAATTAAAACCACACACACACACCCTTCAGCAACAACGTTTTGTAGAGTGTTGGGGTTTGTGATGAAGGGTGACTAACAATTAAAACCACACACACACCCTTCAGCAACAACGTTTTGTAGAGTGTTGGGGTTTGTGATGAAGGGTGACTAAAAATTAAAACCACACACACACACCCTTCAGCAACAACGTTTTGTAGAGTGTTGGGGTTTGTGATGAAGGGTGACTAACAATTAAAACCACACACACACACCCTTCAGCAACAACGTTTTCTAGAGTGTTGGGGTTTGTGATGAAGGGTGACTAAAAATTAAAACCACACACACACACACACACACACACACACACACACACACACACACACACACACACACACACACACATCACTTTCTGAATTGATTTGTTTAAGAGTAACTGAAACAACCTATTTGTTCACAATTGTATTTATATTTGTCATCTTTGGTAATTGTGTCCTCTCCATGACTCAAGAATCACAAACAACCATGTGTCGTTTTTTCGTAGCCAGTTTCTCGGGAGAGTGGCATCAATTACAAATACCGGTTATATTCGGTGACCCGATTCTTATTAACCCTTTCTGTACCAGTGACGTGTTTTCAATATTATTGTAGCTATAATTGGAAGATTTTGTGCAGTTTAAAAGGGATCTGTGGTAGTAAACAGGGTAAAGTGAGATAGTTCGAAGCCTGTTAATTGCTGGAGGCCCTTTTATAGCTGAATATAATCCTCTAATTGTAGCCAGAATCAGTTTTAAAGAACGGCACCGGTACTGAACGGGTTAATTTTAAAGAACGGCACCGCTACTGAACGGGTTAATTTTAAAGAACGGCACCGCTACTGAACGGGTTAATTTTAAAGAACGGCACCGCTACTGAACGGGTTAATTTTAAAGAACGGCACCGCTACTGAACGGGTTAATTTTAAAGAACGGCACCGCTACTGAACGGGTTAATTTTAAAGAACGGCACCGGTACTGAACGGGTTAATTTTAAAGAACGGCACCGCTACTGAACGGGTTAATTTTAAAGAACGGCACCGGTACTGAACGGGTTAATTTATATTCATTCTAAAAGTTGTCGGGTGATTCTATAAAGCCTTTCTGTACCGGCGACGTTTATGTAATTATATTCTAGCTGTATTTAGACGATGTTGTGCAGTTTAAGGTGGATCAGTGGTGGGAAAAGGGTTAAGTGGGATAGTTCGAAGCCTCTTAATTGCTGGAGGCCCTTTTTAAACTGAATAAAATCGTCTAATAGTAGCCAGAATACAGATAAAAGGACGGCACCGGTACTGAAAGGGTTAAGGCTAAAATAATTGCAGTAATTAAGCTTTAAATTTATCACAAATGTACTAATCGGGGTATTACGGAGCGAGAGAGAGAGAGAGCGTGAGGAAGTGTTTGTCGTTATTATTAGACGATTTTATGCAGTTGTGAAGGATCTGTGTTAGTCAAAACGATATTCGTGATAATTTTTACCCCTTGTGATTTCTAGATGCTATTAAGGGGAGGTATTTAGTTTGTTCCCTAGACCTCCATCAAGCTTAAAATTACACCCCCTTGAGTCCCTTTCAAGATAAATTTGTACATTTTTCGGTAGAATAATGTCCCGGCCGAAGGCCGGTTCCTCTTAAATTACAGGCTCGCTATCGCTCGCCAGGATAAAATCGACACCTGAATGGCCCGAAAGGTCTTAATATGGGGTGAAAGTTTTTAAAATCGCTAAACTAATGGGGCAAACTTTTTATAATATCAAAAGCAATGGGGCTAAACATGAGGGAGAAAGGGGTCAAGAAAAAAGTCCCTCAAGTGGAAATCTCCCCTTAAGTAACACCCCGTTCTTAACATTAATCATCAATTACAAACCCCAATGCACTTGAATAAACTAATGGAAGAATATGGTTCTCCCGGGATTCGAACTAGGGACACCACACCCAGAACATAAACATCTAAACCATTACACCACCAACACAGTTATCCCAAGCACAATAATATGACCAGAATGTAAAGATAATCGTATAGGTTTGTAAACGTATGTAGAGGGCATTCCTAAGCTGAATAACATGTGTCTAGTGTTAGCCAGAATAGAAGACGCGTAATACTCCTCAAGGGGGCTTTAACTAAAGTCTGTTCATTCTAGGTTGGGCAGCAATCGTAACCTCTAACCTCTGTAACTCAAAAGGGGCTAGAGCAAATGGGCTGTCAATTTTCACACCTATTCCCTGGCCAAGTCTTCCTATTTGGTAGAAATATTAGCTCGATTACTCAAGTCCTTTTTGAGTTATGAGAGGTTATAGGTTACGATTTCTGCCCAAAGTTCATTCAACCTATGAAGAGTTAAGGGGGTAGTACTCGCTTTTTATGGACCCCATTCTCCCTCGTGTTTAGCATAATTATTAGTTTCGAGGTTTTAAGATTTTGGTACCGTTAGTTTGTCGATTTTGAGACCTTTTGCACCATTTCTTCGTCAATATTGAGACCTTTCGTGCCATTTAGGTTTCGATTTTTTCCTGGCGAGCGATGGCGAGCCTGTAATTTTAGAAGGAACCGGCCTTTGGCCGGGACGTTTTTCTACCGAAAAATGTACAAATTTATCTTGAAAGGGGGTCTAGGGAGTGCTATTTTAAGCTTGATGGAGGTCTAGCGAGTAAACTAAAATATAAATAAATAAATAAATACATAGACCAAAAAACCAATCAACAAAGGCCAAGAGAGTCGGTGAGAGTCGGTGAGAGGCCTCCGTGTTTACTACGGAGAAGGTCAACTGGTGAGGGAAGTTTATACTGATATTATGGTTCAATAGACGATATTATTCAGCTTATTAACCCCTTCTGTACCGGCTACGTCTTTTTAACTTTATTCTGGCTACTATTAGACGGTTATTTATTCAGTTTAAAAGGGGCCTCCAGCAGTTAGTTAACAGGTTCGAAGTATCTCTCTTAACCCTTTTCACTACCACAGATCCTTTCGTAAACTGCACAAAATCGTCTAAACACAGCTACAATAAAATCGAAAAGACGTCGCCGGTAAAGAAGGGGTTAAGGAGTTGTGGTAACACTATCTGGTGCAGGAGGGGTCTCTTTGGATTAGCCATGTCGCACTCCATTAGTTTGAAGATTTTAAGACGTTTCCCCTCATTAATTTGGCGATTATAAGACACTTCACCTCATTCAGGTGTCGTTTTGTTTGCTGGGCGAGCGAGATCGTACCTGCAATTTTGGAGAAATCGGAAAAATGTAAATATTTAGCTTCAGGAAAGTATATGTGTGTGTGTGTGTGTGTGTTTTTTTTTTTTTTTTTTATATATAGTTTGAATGGGTATGGGGAGCCGATTTTCTTAGTCTACGGAGCAAACTAAAAAAATGCTCGAAAATGGCGGCAACAAGCAAAACCCTTAATAGATAAATTACAACAAATATCCTAATATAGCCCCCAAGACGCCGTAGCAGATAGTGTTAAGGGGAGGTGTTTAGTTTGGTGACCGGTCACTTCAACCAGTAGACCATTTCAACCAATAGCTCTCAACCAGTACCAAATCAACTAATACGGTTAGGTTAGGTTAGTACTATATTTTGGCACTGGTTTGGTTGGTCTGGGTTAATTTGGCACTGGTTGAGAGCTACTGGTTGAAATGGTCTACTGGTTGAAGTGACATGGAACCGTTTAGTTTACTACCTAGACCTGCATCAAGCTTAGAAATACACCCCCTTGACCTCCTTTCAAGATAAATTTGTACATTTTTCGGTAGAAAAATTTCCCGGCCGAAGGCCGGTTCCTGTTAAATTACAGGCTCGCTATTGCTCGCCAGGAAAAAATCGACACCTAAATGGGACGAAAGGTCTTAAAATTTACAGAAATGGGGCGAAGATTTTTAATATCACCAAACTAATGGGGCGAACGTCTTAAAATCTCAAAGGCAATAGGGCTTAAAATGAGGGAGACAATCTCATTTAACTTTTTGAGCTGCCACAACTCCTTCCTAAGCTGAATAGAATCGTGGAATAGTTGTCCAGGATAAAAGGACGTCACCGCTACTGGAAGGGTTATTATAAAGGCTCGGTGAAGATGGGTGGTTTTTCTGGTCCCTCTTCTCCCTCACGTTTATCCCCATTTGTTTTTGAGATTATAAGACATTCGACCCATTAGTTCGACTATTTTAACATCTTTCAACCCATTGCGTTGTCAAATTTAAGACCTTTCGTGCCATTTACTATGGGTTTCAGAGGCCGTGTGGCATCGTTTTTCGGGAATAACTTATTAACAAACAGTTGGATCAGTATGATATTTTGACACGGCTTTTTTCACACCGTGCCCTAATTTGTGTAGAACATCATGTTGAAAGGGGTCTGACTGTCCTGCCTACGCTGAATAATATCGCCTACATAATATCCTACCAATGGAGTTAACAAAAGGCAGATAAAGTGTATACAGAGTTGTTATGGGTTTAGTGAGAGAATTAGATTATTATGTCTTTTACACCAACCAACTTCACATCTAAACTCAATTAATGAAATCAACAAATACTGTACATGTGGCACTCCGAGGACTCGAACCCAGGATACTCACATCGAAATTCCGCACACTACTCATTACGCTATCAAGACAGTTAAAAGGCTGAGAACAAGCAGTGATAATCAGTGTATAAAAACAGAGAGGGAGGGAGAATGTGAAGTGACTGCGGGAGTTTTTGTGTGGCTGAAAGTATGAAGTTGTGAAGTTTCCCAAAGGTCACCGCTACCTGTTCAATATTAAATGCAGAAGGCTGTATATATATATATATATATATATATATATATATATATATATATATATATATATATATATATATATATATATATATGAAGTATATATATTTTTTTGTTCGTACCTTTGAAGACTGAAGAATTGGTAGATTGGATTTCCTGCATGCAAATTTTAGAACTTATAACTCCATGGCGCCCCATATAGAGTGGGTTTGGGCTAACCTTAAACGATTTTACGAAGCTTGGAGGACCTGGAGGGATCATGGGTGTACAAATACATATCCTGGCTAAGGCTAGACGATTTTATCCAGCTTAGGAAGGATCTTGAGGAATCCGAAGGGTAAATATAATATCCCTTATTTATAAATATGCATCAATTCATCTAATGATAGCAAGATATGATATAATGTTTGGAGTTGTGTAGTTTCCCAAAGGTCACCGCTACCAGTTCAAAATTATATTACTAAGTTTGTACATATGTTTGTTGTCGTACCTTTGAAGATTTAACAAGTGGTAGATTTGATTTCCTACATGCAAATTGTGGAACTTATTATAATTCCACGGCGCCATATGTAGTGTATTTTGGCTAACCTTAGACGATTTTATGAAGCTTGAAGGGCCTCTAGGGATCATGAGTATAAACACTTGTAATCTGACCAAGAGTAGACGAGTTTATGCAGCTAAGGAAGGACCAATATGAAAAAGAAAAAAACATGTTCTGTAATAATGCAAAGTCACAGGATTTTGAGAAGAACAGGAATTAGGAAAAACTTCTAAGAATGAAAGGGGCAGAAGTCCTTGATAATGTTAATAATATCGGCTGATGATAACCAGAATATAATGAACATATGTGTATTCGTAACATATTGGCTAGCTGCAACTGTTTATAGCTCCCAATATGCAGTATCTTGAAAATAAAAGTAAAATACAATAAATAAGTATATGCAAATAAAATATAAATAAATCATATCATATACAATAAATAAATAAACAAATACAAAATAAATATATCCAATACAATAAAAAGGACTCTGCAGCATAGTTGAATATAGCCCCAGACTGCTATAAAGTTAAGGGGAGGTTTTTAGTTAGTTCGTTAGACCTCCATCAAGCTTAACATTACACCCCCTAGATCCCCTTTCAAGATAAATTTGTACATTTTTCGGTAAAAAAAAATCCCGGCCGAAGGCCGGTTCCTCTTAAATTACAGGCTCGCTATCGCTCGCCAGGAAAAAATTGACACCTTAATGGCACGATAATTCTTAAAATTAACAGAAATGGGGTGAAAGTTCTTAAAATCGCCAAACTAATGGGGCGAACGTCTTAAAATATCAAAAGCAATGGGGCCAACCATGAGGGAGAAAGGGGTCAAGAAAAAAAATCCCTCAAGTGGAAATCTCCCCTTAAATATAGAAGAGGACAAGATAGAAGTGAAGAAACATATGGGAGGAGCTTTCTCCCAAGGACTCTCAAGAATAACATTGCTAAATACCACTGTATCTATCTCTATCACTCTCTCTCTCTCTCCCTCCCTCCCTCCCTCCCTCCCTCCCTCCCTCCCTCCCTCCCTCCCTCCCTTCCTCCTCTCTCTCTCTCTCTCTCTCACTCACTCACTCTCTCTCTCTCTCTCTCTCTCTCTCTCTCTCTCTCTCTCTCTCTCTCTCTCTCTCGCCGGATTTCTCCATACAATGCTGGCTCGCTATCGCTCGCCAGGAAGAAATGACACCTGGATGGGGATAAACGTCTTAAAACAGTTGGCTGAATTAGGCCGAATGGATACAAGCCAGGGAAAGAGAGAAAAGGAGAGAAAGATAAACAAAGCTGGTGACCCCCCTTAATATATGGACACGTTGATATATCTACAGGAATAAAAGTGCATGTGAGTGATTGAAAAGGGCATGCCTCACCAATCAAGCCTAGTTATTTTTTTTTTTATTTTTTTTTTGGCTTATATTTTTATAGTGAGTTGTTTTGACTTCGGTTGTTTTATAGTAAATTGACTTTTTATATTGTTTTATAGTGAATTGTTTTGGTTTATATTGTTTTATAGTGAATTATTTTGGTTTGTATTGTTTTATAGTGAATTGTGTTGGTTTATATTGTTTTATAGTGAATTGTTTTGGTTTATATTGTTTTATAGTGAATTGTTTATATTGTTTTTCTTGATTTGTGTTTTATATTGTTTTATAGTGAATTGTTTTGGTTTATATTGTTTTATAGTGAATTGTTTTGGTTTATATTGTTTTATAGTGAATTGTTTTGGTTTATATTGTTTTATAGTGAATTGTTTTGGTTTATATTGTTTTATAGTTAATTATTTTGGTTTATATTGTTTTATAATGAATTGTTTTGGTTTATATTGTTTTATAGTTTTTGTTGGTATTGTTTTATAGTTTAAATTTTTTTTTTTTGTTTTATATTTATGGAATTGTTTTTATAGTTTTATATAATTGTTTGTTTATATTTTTTAGTGAATTGTTTTTTGGTTTTATATTGTTTTATAGTGTTTTTTTTTTTAAATTATTTGGTTTATATTGTTTTATAATGAATTGTTTTGGTTTATATTGTTTTATGTGTTTATAAACCAAATCCAACACTTCTACTGGCAAAGATAGTGCCAGTGACATAACTTATTGTACTTTATTGAAGAGTATATATATATTGATAGGAACACACACACACACACACACACAGCCCGTAGCCTAGTAGGTAGAGCTCTCGTCTCACACACGAGGGGTCGGGGGTTCAATCCCCGGCCGGGCAGAAACAAATTGGGCTTGTCTCCTTTCATGTGTTAGCCTCAGTTCACCTAGCTGTAAATAGGTACCTGGAATAAGTGGACGACGTTGTGACGTCCCATCTGGGGTTGGCAAAAAATGGTACAAGGCGAGATGGGTATCATATGGTTCACCTAAGCTGATGGCTACCTAAGCCTTCGGGCGAGACGGTACCGTCTATAGTGAGAATGGTACCATACAGATCCACCCTAAGCCTTCGTTTCCGATGTCGCCAATTGGCTAAAAATACAGACTACACACATCCACAGCCATTCCAACGATACATATAACACTACACATATAGGAGGCGGGAAATAACGAGCATGCTCACTCCCGCAATACAACTAGAGTAAGTACACACACACACACACACACACACACACATACATACACACACACACACATGTTTAAGCGAGAGGAAAACATATTTTATGGGGCTCAAATCTCAAAGGACCGACCTCGCTACGAAATGTTCCTGAACCGATTGATAATAATTTTAACAAGGTTACGATCCTTAACGCCAATAACCCCCAAATAAAATTATTAAAAGCATGTGATATAAGAGAAGTCAAATTAAATATGTATAGATGAGAGAGAGAGAGAGAGAGAGAGAGAGAGAGAGAGAGAGAGAGAGAGAGAGAGAGAGTTATATAGCTTGTAAAGGGGACAGAAAAAGAGGGGGAGTACTTGAATAAACATATGAGTGAGTGAGTGAGTGAGAGGGAGCATTGTCTTGTATTAAAATTCCAGAGAGTACAAGCTGGCATTGTCTGTGGTGGAGGTAATTGTTGTTGTTGTTGTTGTTGTTGTTGTTGTTGTTGTTGTTGTTGTCTAGTGGCTAGTTTTGTAGTGTTTGTAGCGTAGTTGTTGTATTTCTTTGTAGTTGATAGTGTAGTTGTTGTATTGTATTTAGTGGCTAGTTTTGTAGTGTTTGTATCTTAGTTGTATTTTTATGTAGCTGCTAGTTGTGTATTGTTTGTATCGTAGTTGTTGAAATGCTATGTAGTGGCTAGTTATGTAGTGTTTGAAACGTAATTGTTGTATTTTTATGTAGTGGCTAGTTTTGTAGTGTTTGTATCTTAGTTGTATTTTTATGTAGCTGCTAGTTGTGTAGTGTTTGTATCGTAGTTGTTGTATTGCTATGTAGTGGCTAGTTATGTAGTGTTTGAAACGTAATTGTTGTATTTTTATGTAGTGGCTAGTTTTGTAGTGTTTGTAGCGTAGTTGATGAGTTTTATGTAGTGGCTAGTTGTGTAGTTGCTGTATTGTTGTATAGTTGCTAGTTTTGTAGTGTTTGTAGCGTAGTTGTATGGTTTTTGATGCTGTGATAATGTAATTGTGTTGTTATTATTACGTGTGGTTGTTTTGGTTTATGTAATTGTGGTTGATGCATTAATTATTGCTGTTGTTTTCGTTGTGACGTAGTTGTCTTGATCATTGTTGCTTGTATTGTAGAGTAGTGCATGTATTTGTTGTAGTTGCTTTGGTTGATGTAGTGGTTAATGTACTGTAGTTTTGGTATTTAGTATAGTGCAAAAATTCATCCATGTACGGCATAATTATGCAAAACTGTCTGCGTATATGTAAATTATAATAATAATCGTCGGTTTATTGTTCACCTGCAACTGTGAGGCTGAAAATCTGCGGAGTTTTTCTTAATCTAGGTACAGTACAGTGTGTGTGTGTGTGTGTGCGTACAGGACGTGTTTTTAACCCCTTCAGCACCAGGACGTCGTCTAACCTTCAATTCTGGCTAAAATTAGACGAATTTTACCCAGCTTAAACAGGACCTAAGTTATAAAGAGGGTTAATTGAGATGGTATTAACCCATTTGCGTTCTAGAGGTAGATTATATGCTGAAGAAAATCGTTTAACGGTAACTAGAATATGATGAACATTACGTAATGGTATTGAAGGGGTTTAGTGGCTGTGCTGGAGTTTTTTTCCACGTTTCATATTACTTTAGTCATCGTAAACCAAGATTGTTTGTCTGACAAGCTACACTAATACAAGTTTGTACTGTCGTGGTCAGGATTACTTGCGAACACCTCGTAATGGTAAAATAGAGAAGGTGAGCGTTAACTAGTGATAACCGGTACTGCGAATATCAGGTTACCAAAATATTTCGTCAGCGTATCATATGTCTTCCTCCTTGTAGTGTCCAGCAATTCAGTGTCAGAGATAAAGACACACGCATACATTTACGACTCTCCCAAAAGATGACAACTTAAGGGGAGATATCCACTTGAGGGATTTTTTTCTGGACTCCTTTCTCCCTCATGTTTAGCTCCATTGTTTTTCTAATTTTAAGACGTTTGCCCCATTATTTTGACGATTTTAATAATGTTCAACCCATTTCTGTCAATTTTAAGACCTTTCGTGCCATTTAGGTGTCGATTTTATCCTGGCGAGCGATAGCGAGCCTGTAATTTAAGAGGAACCGGCTTTCAGCCGGGACATTTTTCTACCGAAAAATGTACAAATTTATCTTGAAAGGGGCTCAAGGGGGTGTAATCTTAAGCTTGAAGGATATCTAGGGACCAAACTATAAGCCTCCCCTTAACCCCCAAGATTAGCACACGTTTTGGCCTTACGTTTATTTTTATGTTTTGTTCTATGTGAATGAGAGAGACAAATGGCATAACTGACTGCAGATAATCCATGGCTATAATCCATTCATTAAACGTAGGCGAGAGATCTTAACTTATATCCTCCATAACTCACAAACTACTAGAGTAATCGAGCTAATATTTCTACCATTTTGGAAAGGAATAGATGTGGAAATGTACAGCCAATTTGCTCTAGCCCTTTTTTAGTTACAGAGGGTAGAGGTCAGGATTTATCATCTACTTATAGCGAATAGACTAGCATTATATTATTTTCCTCGGCTTTGGAAGGCCCGCTAGGAATCGAAAGGGGTAAAGGACATCCCAATTAACCCTCTTGACTCCCCCAAATCCCTTCCTAAGCTGAATAAAATCGTCTACTGATAACCCAAATCAGATGAAAACCCGTGTCGTCGTATCCTGAAGGGCTTAAGTCAATCCGAGGGGCCTCTATTTAACCCCTTCAGTAGTGGAGGACGCATTTCTTCCTGTTTCGGAGTTATCGGTAGACTTTTATTCAGCTTAGTAAGGACATGTGGGCATCATAGGAGTACAAACTATCTTAATTAAGGGGGGTGACCTGCTTTTGTTTATGTCTCCTTTCTCTCTTTCCCTTGCTTGTATCCATTCGGCCCCATTCAGCCAACTATTTAAGGACGTTTATCCCCATCTTTATGTCGATTTCTTCCTGGCGAGCGATAGCGAGCCAGCATTATATGAAGAAATCCGGCTTCGCCGGAGAAATTTTTCTATCGAAAAATTTACAAATTTAGCCTGCTGTCAAAAACATTTAAAAGATATGCTGGCTCGCTACAGCTCACCAGTAAAAAATTGACACCTAGATGGGGATAAACGTCTTAAAACAGTAGGCTGAATGGGGCCAAATGGATACAAGCCAGAGAAAGAGAGCAAATGAGAGAAACAAAGCACCTCACTGGAGATTATGACGCATGTTGACAGTTTATTTTGGCAATCAGTAGACAGTTTGATACAGCTTAGGAAGGGTCTGTGGGAATTGAAGGAATCAGTTGGGTAAACACTTTCGATCTCAACTTTCCGACTCCCACACTTCCTTACTAAACTGAATTAAAGCGTCTACTGATAGCTAGACTCAAATAACTAATAAACGCGTCCCGGTCTACAGAAAGGGTTAACAACACGTATTATTCACACACACACACACTCACACTCACACTCACACTCACACACACATACACTCACACACACACGCACTCACACTCACTCACTCACTCACACACACACACACACACACACACACTCACTCACACACGCACACGCACACGCACACACACACGGTCACGGTGGCCGAGCGCGCTTAGTACTCTGTATTGGGAGCGCTAGCTCTGGTGTCAGGGGTTCAATCCCACGCGCCGGCAGGGGAAGTTCTCTCAAAAACTTTCCCTGGCCGTGAAGGCAAGGTCTGGACGGACCGCCTCGGGGGGCCCACAAAGTCTCCTGCCCACGTCCTACTCCTTCGGGAGTATGTAGGCGCCCTCGTTAGCAGCCAGGATCAGTCTATTGATCCCTTAGGATAAGATCTAGGTTAAGTCTGTGTATGTTCAGCCCCATTGGCTGCCGGCTTGAAATAAACCGATTATTATTATTATTATTATTATACACACACACACACACACACACACACTCACTCACACACAATACAAACTTTAATAATTATTACGTCATGGCTGGGAGATTCAACTTTTTCCTTTCGGGATTTTTATTTTATTTATTTATTATAATTGTTATTTTTTTTTTTTTTTTTTTTTCCCCGTGTGCTCATTTCACTCTTTCGGTACTGTGATGCCCTCTATAAAATGTATCCTCGCTATTGTTATATTATTGTATTTAACTTTAGAAGGACCTCTAATAACTAGAGGGGTGAATGCTATCTTTATTAACACTTCGATTTTTACAGGTAATTCCTAAGGTGAAGGAAATCGTCTAATTATAAGCATATTATAATAAATCCATAAATAAATAAGAAAAGAAGAAAAGTGTCGTCGATTATGTTGGGTTTAATTCTCTCTCTCTCTCTCTCTCTCTCTCTCTCTCTCTCTCTCTCTCTCTCTCTCTCTCTCTCTCTCTCTCTCTCTCGGAAAAATTGCAGGTTTTTAACAATGAACAGTCTCTCACGCTCCTAGGGTTAGAGGTTAAAGGTCCTGGAAGTGGCGAGGGTAGCTGTGGTGGTTGTTCTTGTGGTTGTTATGGTTGTGAGGATTGTGGTAGTAGTTGTGGTTGTTGTTGAGTTGTTTATGGTAGTTGTGGTTTTGGTTGTTGTGGTTGCGATAGTAGTTGGGGTTGTTGTTGAGGTTGTGGTAGTACTTGTGGTTGTTGTGGGTGTGGTAGTAGTTGTAGTTGTTGTAGTAGTTATGGTTGTGGTTATTGTGGTGGTATTAGCTGTGGTTTTTAGGGTGGTATTAGCTGTGGGTTTTAGGGTGGTATTAGCTTTCTTTTTTTAGGGTGGTATTAGCTTTCTTTTTTTAGGGTGGTATTAGCTGTGGTGGTTGTGGTGACAGTAATGTGGTAGTATACCTTTTGTCAGTCTAAAATTACATTTCCGCAAGCAATGTGGCATTTACAAATAGGAAATGTCTGTTCGCAAATGGCAGGTTTAAATGTGTAGAATCAATATGAGAAACACCTGGGAAACGTCTAGCAACTCTCAGGATTGTCGATAATGGTTGGGAAAGCGTCATTTGCGACTGCTAACAGGTATAGTTGTGGTAGCGTTAGCGATAGTGTTGGTGTAGTGGGAGTATGTGTGGTATTAGCCAGTGTGGAGTAGGTGGTAGCATTTGGAAGACGTACACGGGTGACCCAGGATCGATCCCCTACTGGGAGGGTTGTTGTTTGGCACACACCCCAGTGGCTTCCCAACCCCTCTCTACAATGACGGACATCAGAGGTGCAATTGACCAGTGTCACATTTACATTTGTTTTTGTTATGTGTATGAAGGGACAAAAGGCAAGTACCAAAGACAATGCTAGTACCTCATCAACATGATCAAGCTACTGTAATTACACTGGTTACAGACTACATTCACATCCACAGCCAAGCCAACAATACAATAATACTCCACATGCACTTCACACACTATGTACAACAGTGGCCAATTGGGCTAACAACCTTCTCCCGAAACATGCTAGAGAATTGAACGAAGTGTAGGCGATTCATTCGTGTCCAACCTCTCGGGGATCAAGGCGTTTGGCAATAGATATATAAAAATAACAGTCAACATATCTACCATAACAACCAGAACCACCTTTACTACCATAACAACCAGAACCATCTTTACTACCATAACAACCAGAACCACCTTCACTACCATAACCACCACCACCACCACCACAACCCAGACCACAATAGCAGACAACCACCAAACCACAATCGTTAGGACACCTTTCACGACAACATCCCCAGCTACCTTCCTTCCTTCCTTCCTTCTTCACCATTCCTTTCATTCCTAATTATTCAACATTCCCGCTATCTCCTTTTCTTACCTATTCCAGTCACTACATATTCACTATCATCATTGTTCTTCGTTAAGGGGGGTCACCGTTTTTTTTTCTTTCTCTCCTGTTCTCATTTTCCATGGCTTGTATCCATTCGGCCCTATTCAGCCAACTGTTTTAAGACGTTTATCCCCATCTAGGTGTCGATTTCTTCCTGGCGAGCGATAGAGAGCCAGCATTGTATGGAGAAATCCGGCTTCGCCGGAGAAATTTAGCTTGCTGTCAAATAAAAAAATATATAAATGCTGGCTCGCTCCCGCTCGCCAGGAAAATATTGACACCTGTATGGGGGTAAACGTCTTAAAACAGTAGGCTGAATGGGGCCGAATGGATACAAACCAAAGAGAGAGGGAAAGATATACAAAAAAGCGAGGTGGGCTCTTTACTCCCTTAGATTCATTATTTTTCGAACATTCTATCTCCTTTGCCGTTCCAGATTCTTTATTTTGGCATATTCTTAGTTATTACAGATTCTTCACCATTCCCGTTATCCGAATTATTTGCTATTCCCGTTATTTTATTTCAGTTTTGTTTTCAGTCATGCTAGTTTTTTGTTCAGTATACCATTCAATCTACAATTTCACTATTCTAGTATTTGTATATGCATTATTCTAAACTACAACCAACGCCATTGCTACAATCGTCATAGGTAAAATCACAACCATTGTATTACTAGCATCATACCTGTAACTACCACCACTATAAATATAGTTGCCATCACCATAACTACAACCTAACATCACAACCACAACCAGTCACCAGCACCATACAACATCCAGTAGTGCCTTAGTCTGAAGCCAAATCACTGCAACAATCGAACTACAACCGCTACTATAACTACTACCACCTTCATAATATCACCAATATTATGATCTAACTATATATACAATCAAAACCATAATTACAATTACCACCGCCACAGTAAACACCATAACTGTAACTAAAACACTACAACTACAACCACCATCACACACACCAATCACCAGTCCTACAACCTCAAGCTATTTCACTATAACTACAACTGTCATCACCCTATAGCACTACAACCCCAACACCATAGCTACAACCGACACCATAACTACAACCCCACTATATCAACTCACATCAAACTCCATAAACAACCAAAACCATAATTACATCCCCCCTTTTTCAACCATCAAACTCCATAAACACAACCCGAGCACAAAAAACTACAACCTAAACATCACAACCACAACCAGTCACCACATACAATCCAACCAACCAACTAACCAGCCAAGTGTCCTACAGCCTGGAGCTAAGTCGTCCGTTATTACAATCAAGTTACAACTGCCATCATAACTACAACCACCACCACTACCACCGCAACTTTAACCATAATGATAACTATATAGCCCACACCAGAACTACAACCAAGACAGTACCCCACCCCCTCACAACAAACACCATAACTACAACCACAACCCAAGTCACCACCACACCACACACACACACGCACAGACCAACCAACCAGCCAGTGTCCTACAGCCTGGAGCCAAATCGTCCGTTACTCCTAGGGGGAAGACGGTTAGCCAGCGCGCCTTACCACATTGCCCCTATTTACACAACAAAAGCCGCCCTTAAGTGGCTTCCCGCTCACAGAAATCCCGCTAAACTCCTTAATTACCACCCCGCTCATGACTTTATCCGTGAAATGCGTGGAAATTGCGGAAAAAAGAAGGGATTGATAGTCTTTGGGCGGCGATGGCGGGGTTCGCCTGGCGGTATCTGGCAACTCGGTATGTTTACGTCGCTTTAAAAAAGTGCGTTGTGAAATGTTATACATTTTTCTCGGAGTGTTCTGGTTATTTTTACTATTTGTATCGGTTATCCGGCTCATTAGCGTGGGCCTCACCTTTCCCGAGAGCCGGTAGGGGATGGCGGGAGGTGATAAGATGAACTGGAATGGAAGAAAAAGACAGAACCCATCGAAGAAATGCTCAACTCAAGCGGGAGGCGGCGAAGCGAGCGGAGGGGGAAAATAGAAAGAGAAAAGAGTGTTGTAACGGGAAGTACTTGAAATTCCTGGGTTTAAAAGGACTCCGAATGGCTATTAACATTACTGTATTACATTAAGGGGGGTGACCTGCTGTTTTTATCTTTCTCTCCTTTTCTCTCTTTCTCTGGCTTGTATTCATTCGGCCCCATTCAGCCAACTATTTTAAGACGTTTATCCCCATCTAGGTGCCGATTTCTTTCTGGTGAGCGATAGCAAGCCAGCATTATATGAAGAAATCCGGCTTTCCCGGAGAAATTTTTCTATCGAAAAATGTACAAATTTAGCCTGCTGTCAAAATTGTTTATATTTTGGCTCGCTACCTCACCAGTGAAAAAATTGACACCTGGATGGGGATAAACGTCTTAAAACAGTAGGCTGAATGGGGTCAAATGGATACAAGCCAGAACAAGAGAGAAAAAAGCAGGTGACCCCCCTTAACCACCGCGGGTACTATCCCTTCCAACATTACCGACGCAGATGCCAACATTACCCAAGACAAAATCTCGGTTAATTAAAGATTTTGTGGTCACACAATTTTTTTTTTTGTTTTTTTTTTTTTTTTTTACTCGGGATATAGCATAGGCGTATATTATTTCTTTGATGGTTGCTGTGATGATGTTGACTAGTGTTATATTATATACTGTATATTTTATTATTTCATAGAAATATAATATTAATTATTATTCCGCGTTTGTGTTTTTTTTTATTGAAATATAACTATTGAACTAATAACAGATTGTCTCGTTTTTTGTTCAATCAAAATAATTGTAATAATTATTAAAATATAATAATTGCAATTCCTTTAAATCAATAATACTAATTATTATTATTTTATTATTAGTAGTAGAATTATTATTATTATTATTATTATTATTGCAAACATAATAGACCATTTAACAGAATAAAGAAAATAGTAGAAGAGAAAATATCCACTGGAAAAAAATAAAATAAATAATGAAATCTGTTGGTGATGATACTGGGAAAGTATCGAGAGGATAGTATTTTTTTCCTTGTCTCTTATCGAGGCACATCACACATTTTTACACAATATTTCCAATCCGGTATTTTATTCTGGCAACTTCTCTTATGTATTTATTTAGTTTGATTAATTATTAGTATTTTTATCTGAATTAAACTGAAATTACATTATGATAGTTGGTTAATTATAATCAAGCATTAAGGGGGTGGTGCTTGTTGTTTGGTCTATACGTTCATCTATGTATATATTTTTTAGTTTCTTCGCTAGACCTCTATCAAGCTTAAAGAAATTTGTATTTTTTGGGGTTCCTTCTAAAATTAGCCTTAATGCCTAGACAAGCTTTATAATATCTCTGCCACCTGTCTACTTATAATATCTCTGCCACCTGTCTACTTATAATATCTCTGCCACCTGTCTACTTATAATATCTCTGCCACCTGTCTACTTATAATATCTCTGCCACCTGTCTACTTATAATATCTCTGCCACCTGTCTACTTATAATATATCTGCCACCTGTCTACTTATAATATATCTGCCACCTGTCTACTTATAATATCTCTTCCACCTGTCTACTTATAATATCTCTGCCACCTGTCTACTTATAATATCTGCCACCTGTCTACTTATAATATCTCTGCCACCTGTCTACTTATAATATCTCTGCCACCTGTCTACTTATAATATCTCTTCCACCTGTCTACTTATAATATCTCTGCCACCTGTCTACTTATAATATCTCTGCCACCTGTCTACTTATAATATCTCTGCCACCTGTCTACTTATAATATCTCTGCCACCTGTCTACTTATTCCCTTTATAATATCTCTGCCACCTGTCTACTTATTCCCTTTTAGTTAGCAACATATTAAGGGGGGTCACCTGTTTTTTTCTCTTTCTTGGTTGTATCCATTCTGCCCCATTCAGCCTACTGTTTTAAGACGTTTATCCCCATCCAGGTGTCAATTTATACCTGGCGAACGATAGCGAGCCACCATATTTTGGATAATGAGTTAGACAGTTGGCTAAATTTGTAAATTTTTCGATAGAAAAATTTCTGCGGCGAAGCCGGATTTCTCCATAAAATGCTGGCTCGCTTTCGCTCGCCAGGCAAAAATCGACACCTGGATGGGGATAAATGTCTTAAAACAGTATGCTGAATGGGGCCGAATGGATACAACCAAGAAAGAGAGAAAAGCAGGTCACCCCCCTTAACTATTACTTCACTACTTTACCTGAGAAGTGTCCATTATGACGTCAGCGGTGGAGTGTTGATGATGGTATAACATTAATATCAACAGTTGTCCTTGTTCGGGCTCTGTCTCGAGTCGGCCACCCACAGCTTAAACAAAATGGGGTATGTTCATATTTGTGTTCACCAACCCACCAATTAATTTACAAATAAACCTGACTAATGAAATCAATGAAAGTAATGAATACATGTGGTACTCCAAGGACTCGAACCTAGGATACTCATACCGAAATTCCGCACACTAAGCACTAGGCTATCAAGACAGTGCCAGAGTATATACAGTAGATAGATAGATAGATAGATAGATAACATTAACGTCAACAGCTTTAATTGTAATAATAGTTTTAAGTGGAACCTAAACTATTATAATTATTTGTTATGATTAGAATAAATATATTTTAAATTGCTCATGTAATTATACTACAAACCATAAAATTACGAAATCGTCAATGAAACTTAGATTTACTATAATAATACGAACGAAAAACTAAAATAAAACTAAATAAAATAAAACTAAAAATAAAATAAAACTAAATAAAATAAAACTAAAACTAAAATAAAACTAAAAATAAAATAAAACTAAATAAAATAAAACTAAAACTAAACTAAAACTAAAAATAAAATAAAATAAAACTAAAACTAAAATAAAACTAAAACTAAAATAAAACTAAATAAAATAAAACTAAAAAATAAAATAAAATATAAATTGTGTTGAAGTAAAGAATGAAAACAAATTAATATACATATATATTGTGTTCAAAATAACTATTACATTTTTTCAGAGATGGGCATATAAATTATGTTGGTAATAAATAAAACGACTGGTAAATAAAAGAATAAATATTTTCAATTCTGTCAACACCCTTCTTCACACAAACACCAATTTAGGGATCACTGGCTTGACTCTTCAGCCTGACGTTTTCTCTCTCACACACACATAAATATACACACCTCAAATTGCAGGTTCACTAACGCACGCCCAGAAAAAATCGACACCTGAGTGGGGCGAACCGTTTCATAGTCGCTAAATTAATGGGGCGAAACATCTTAATACCGCGAACATAATGAGACGGATCCCAAAAAGATCACAATAGAATTACATAGGGTTAACCCCTTCTGTACCGGCTACGTCTTTTTAATTTTATTCTAGCTATATTTAGACTATTTTATTCTAGCTATATTTAGACTATTTTATTCAGTTTACAATGGGCCTCCAGCAATTAACAGGATTTAAACTATCTCATTTAACCCTTTTTAATACCTCTCAGCCTTCTTAAACTGCACAAAATCGTCTAAGTATAGCAAGAATCAAATGAAAAAGACATCGCCGGTACAGAAGGGGTTAAAGGGGAGGTATTCGCTTTTTCTGTACCCCCTTCTCCCTCATGTTTATCATTTTAGTTTTGAGATTTTAACCCTCTCCGTCATATATGACGCGATCGCGTCATATGGCGGTTTGCCCAAAAGTATCATATGACGCGATCGCGTCATATGAACTTAGTGAAATATGTCAATAATAAGTTTATGACGCGATTTGCGCCATATTGAACTCAGTAAGTTAGATAAGTTAGATCACAATCTGTCGGTTGGTGGCAACCCCAAATTCCTCCGACTTCTAACGGTCCCTCAGTGTGAGAAAGAGTGTTGTGGGGGAAATACCGGGTGCTCGAGCAACCCCTAACTTACGGAATTAAATATGACGGAGAGAGTTAAGACACTTGTCCCATTAGTTTGGCGACTGTAAGACTTTTCGTGTCATTTAGATGTCGATTTTTTCCTGGCGAGCGATAGCGAGCCTGTATTTTAAGAGTAATCGGCCTTCGGCCGGGACATTTTTCTATCGAAAATTTACACATTTGTCTTGAAGGAGGGTCTTGGGCGGGTGGTTTTTAAGATTGATGGGGGTCTATAGGGAGGCAACTAAAAATAAAAATATATAAACGATCAAATAAATACGACCATTCCCTCTTAAAGTGGATTGTGCAAAGTCATGTGGTGGTGGCAGTGGGCTCTTAATGGCGGAAAATATGTGATTGTGGTCATGATACTTCTATAAACATTTATTTGTTTACTTGTTTGGTTATTTATTTAACCTTTTATTATGTTTTGTTTTTTACACCAACCAACTTCACATCTAAACTCAATTAATGAAATCAACATACACTGTACATGTGGCACTCCGAGGACTCGAACCCAGGATACTCACGTCGAAATTCCGCGCACTATGCATTACGCTATGAAGATTATGCTGCATTTTGACAGTTGATTCTGGCTATCATTAGACGATTTTATACAGCTTAGGAAGGATCTGTTGGACATATAAGGGTAAAGACTATCTCAATTAACCCTCTGCCTACCACATACCCTTCCTATCTATCCACAGTTCAGGCCCTTCCTAATCTGAATAAAACCGTCTAATAATAGCCAGAAAACAAATACTAAATGTGTCATCGTATCTTAGAAGGGTTAAGGGAGCCCACCTCGCTTTTTGTTTTCTCTCCCTCTCTCTTTGGCTTGTATCCATTCGGTCCATTCAGCCTACTGTTTTCAGACGTTTAACCCCATCCAGGTGTCAATATTTTCCTGGCGAGCGGTAGCAAGCTAGCATATATATTTTTTTGTTTTACAGCAAGCTAAATTTGTAAATTTTTCGATAGAAAAATGTCTCCGGCGAAGACGGATTTCTCCATAATGATGATACAATGCTGGCTCGCTATCGCTCGCCAGGAAAAAATCGACCCCTGGATGGGAATAAACGTCTTAAAACAGTTGGCTGAATGAGGCCAAATCGATACAAGTCAGAGAAAGAGAGAAAAGGTAGAGAAAGATACAAAAAAGCAGGTGACCCCCCTTAATGATTGTATAATGATCATGAATATTGTATGTACACACTATAAACAAGTTGTGAAGGCCTCTCAGAGATTGGAGTCATTATGTTTTACACTTATAGATAATATTCCTTGTTTGAGGTTGCGAAACTTGGGAGTGTTGGTTGCGAATGTTGCTTGTGGGGTCGTGGTGGTGGTTATAGTGGTGGTGGGGGTTGATAGTGATAGTGATGGTGGTTGGGGTGGTGTGGTGATAGAAGATAGTGGTGGTGGGGTGGGGGTTGATAGTGATGGTGGTTGATGTGGGAATTGTGGTGGTAGTGGTAATAGTGGTGGTTGGTTGGGGTGGTTGTTGGTACTGATGGTGGCGGTTGGGGGTGGGGTGGTAGTGGTGGTTGGTTGGGGTGGGGTGGTGAGGATGTTGGTAGTGGTAATAGTGGTGGTTGGTTGGGGTGGTGGTGGGGAATGATAGTGATGGTGGTTGGTGGGGAAAGGGTGGTGATAGTGAGGATGGTCGTAGTGGTAATAGTGGTGGTTGGTTGTGGTGGTGGTTGGTGGGAGAAGGGTGGTGATAGTGAGGATGGTGGCAGTGGTGGTTGGTTGGGGTGGTGGTGGTGAGGTGGAGGTTGGTAGTTATGGGGGTGGTGGTTGATGGAGGTGGGGTGGTGGTAGTAGCTTGTGGGGGTGGGGGTGATTGTGATGGTGATGGTGGGGGTGGGGTGGTGGTAGTGTAGTTCTAATGGTGGTGGGGGTGGAGTAAGTGGTTGGTTGTGGGATTGGTGGAGGTGGGGGTTGGTGGTGAATGTGGTGGTAAGGATAGAAGTGGAAGTATTTGGTGGAGGTGATGTTGATGGTGGAGATGATGGATGTGATGTTGATGGTGGGGATGTTGAGGTACCGATATGTTATATTTTATTCTAGCTATATCTAAATGATGTTATGCTGCTTAGGAAGGATATGTGGTAGTTAAAAGGGTTAATTGAGAGATCCTTCCTAAACTGAATAAAATCGTCTAATACGGTAGTTGCCAGAATATAATGAAAACGACGTCGCCTGTACAGAAGGGGTTAAGTGTGAACGGTGGTGATGGTGGAGGGTTATGTTGGTGGTGGTGGTGGGGGGGGGAGAATGATGGAGGGTCAATAGAGAACATGGTGGTGGTGGTGGAGAAGGAGGAGGTCAAGCTTGGTGGGGATGTTGAAGGTAGTGGAGGAGGGATGGTTGGGGTAGTGGAGGATGGAGAGAGAAGACGAGGTAGTAATTATGAGTGAAGTAATATAATGGTGGAGAAGAAACGAGGGAGGGGGGGGGGGTAGTGATGTTAGTAGTGGGAAGAAGATAACCATGATAATGTTGATGGTAATTGTGATGATAGTAATGGTGGTAGTGATGATGGTAATTGTGGTAGTGATGATGGTAATTGTGGTGATATATTGGTGGTAGTGATGTTGTTAGTGATATTGTTAGTGATGGTATTGATATGTTTATTGATGGTTGTAATAGTGGTAGTGGTGATGATAATGGTGTGCTTAGTGATGTTGGTAGTAGTGGTAGTTGTGATGTTGGTAGTAGTGGGAATACTGGTAATAGTAATGTTGGTAGTAGTGGTAATAGTGATGTTGGTAGTAGTGGTAGTTGTGATGTTGGTAGCAGTGGTAATAGTGATGTTGGTAGTAGTGGTAATAGTGATGTTGGTAGTAGTGGTAATAGTGATGTTGGTAGTAGTGATGTTGGTAGTTATGATGTTGGTAGTAGTGGTAGTTGTGATGTTGGTAGCAGTGGTAATAGTGATGTTGGTAGTAGTGGTAATAGTGATGTTGGTAGTTGTGATGTTGGTGGTAGTTGTGATGTTGGTAGCAGTGGTAATAGTGATGTTGGTAGTAGTGGTAGTTGTGATGTTGGTAGCAGTGGTAATAGTGATGTTGGTAGCAGTGGTAATAGTGATGTTGGTAGTTGTGATGTTGGTAGCAGTGGTAATAGTGATGTTGGTAGTAGTGGTAATAGTGATGTTGGTAGTAGTGGTAGTAGTGATGTTGGTAGTAGTGGTAGTTGTGATGTTGGTAGTAGTGATAATAGTGATGTTGGTAGTAGTGGTAATAGTGATGTTGGTAGCAGTGGTATTAGTGGTAGTTGTGATGTTGGTAGTGGTAATAGTGATGTTGGTAGTAGTGGTAATAGTGATGTTGGTAGTAGTGGTAGTAGTGATGTTGGTAGTATTGGTAATAGTGATGTTGGTAGTAGTGGTAATAGTGATGTTGGTAGTAGTGGTAATAGTGATGTTGGTAGTAGTGGTAGTTGTGGTGTTGGTAGTGGTAATAGTGATGTTGGTAGTAGTGGTAGTTGTGATGTTGGTAGTAGTGGTAATAGTGATGTTGGTAGTTGTGATGTTGGTAGCAGTGGTAATAGTGATGTTGGTAGCAGTGGTAATAGTGATGTTGGTAGTAGTGGTAATAGTGATGTTGGTAGTAGTGGTAGTAGTGATGTTGGTAGTAGTGGTAGTTGTGATGTTGGTAGTAGTGGTAGTAGTGATGTTGGTAGCAGTGGTAGTTGTGATGTTGGTAGTAGTGGTAGTTGTGATGTTGGTAGTAGTGGTAGTTGTGATGTTGGTAGTAGTGGTAGTTGTGATGTTGGTAGTAGTGGTAGTTGTGATGTTGGTAGTAGTGGTAGTTGTGATGTTGGTAGTAGTGGTAGTAGTGGTAGTTGTGATGTTGGTAGTAGTGGTAGTTGTGATGTTGGTAGTTGTGGTTTTGACAGTTGTGATGTTGGTAGTTGTGGTTTTGACAGTTGTGATGTTGGTAGTTGTGGTAGTAGTGGTAGTTGTGATGTTGGTAGTAGTGGTAGTTGTGATGTTGGTAGTAGTGGTAGTTGTGATGTTGGTAGTAATGGTAGTAGTGATGTTGGTAGTAGTGGTAGTTGTGATGTTGGTAGTAGTGGTAGTTGTGATGTTGGTAGTAGTGGTAGTTGTGATGTTGGAAGTAGTGGCAGTTGTGATGTTGGTAGTGTAGGAGCGACTGAGGGAGATGAGGGGGAGGGGGAAAATGAAAGGGGGTGGTGGGGGCAGAGGGGGGCATTTACTTTCTCCCGGGTATTGCAAGGGGGGGTAGGCAGGAGGATGTGCATGGGTAGGAGAGGGAGGGGAAGGGGGATGTGTGGGGGAAGGAAGGAGGGGAGGGAGAAGGAGGGGATATGAGTAAGGGAGGGATGGAGAGGAGGTGGGAAGTGGGGGATGGGGCTGAGGGGAGGGGAAGGGGAAGGGGAGAGTAAAGGTGGGGGTGGAGGGGGGAGGGGGTATACCTGTGTCTGCCTCTCTGCTTCCTCCCTCTCTCTCTCGCCAAGCACAAACCGGTTGGGGAGATTTTGTTTTTGTTTATATTTTTTTCTATTTTTTTCGAGTTATTAAATGTTAGTAAGTTCTGTGCCTTTTCCCCCTTTTAATTTTCGCGGATATACGTGTTTCTGCACTTATTAGGGAATTATGTTATTCGGGGTATATTTTCATTGGAGGGTGTCATTTGTATTTTATTAGTTATCTTAGAAGTATGTGTGGTGTGATGTACTTTAATACTTTCTTGTTTAATACTATCTTATTGTATATTAGTGTGCTTGTGTATATATATATATATATATATATATATATATATATATATATATATATATATATATATATATATATACTGTATATATATATATATATACAGTATATATAATTATACAGTATATATATATATATATATATATATTTTTTTTGTTTTTTTATTATTTTTTTTTTGCATTGATGAAAAGAGAATGTATTATTTTTGGTATAGCTTGGGTTTAATTCATGTTAAGGTGTGAGGCTCATTCTGTTCGTTGGCTTATTATTTTGTTTTACCCCTGATTAGTCCGAGAGGGGGGGGGGGGGGGCTTGTTGGATCTCCCCTGTTTCTCCCCATTACTTTGGAGATTTCCGGACGTTTTACCCCATTTGTTTGGCGATAATAGAACGCTTCACCCCATTCAGGTCTCAACGTTCTTATCTACCGAAAAAATGGGAAAATTTATAAATTCATCTTGGAAAAAAAAAAATCAATTTGTGATTTTGATTTTTTGTTTTGAATACTAAATAAATTAACAAAATCGACCAAACAAATTCATCTTTACTCCCTTAACCCTTAGAACATACGGTGACGCATGTCTTTCTTTTTCCTGGCTATTTTGAGGCCATTTTATTCAGATTAAGAAGGGTATGTGGGAGTCACAGGGTTTATTGGGATAAGTCTTGGACCTTATAATTCCCACTGACATTTCCTAAGCTGTATAACATCGTCTAATGATAGCCAGAATAAAGTGTCAAAATGCATCATAACCTTGTGAGGGTTAAGTTTTCAGTATAGTCGTTTCATTATCAGTAGGCCAGAAACCGTAACCCTTTTAACGCACTCAAAAGGGGCTGGAGCATATGAGCAGTAAATGTCCACACCTATCCCCTGGCTCCATCCGGTTCCTATCTTACTAGTTCCCTACAATCTCTTTCTACACGCCGCAATGTTGCATGTCACTCTATTATCGCTATTACAACAATCAGTGTTCTTCAGAGCTCTCTCCCAGTACATATACCCCTCCCTTGCGGCGAGTGTGAGGCACCCGCCTTTCAAAACAGTCCCACTCCTATTCTGTCCAGCTCTCCAACACAAGAATTGGCAAATATTGTCTTTCTTCTACTCAACAACTGTACTCTGGAACTCTCTCCATCAATCAATCTTTCCTCCATCCTTTGACTTAAACTGCTTTAAACTTTGTGTGTCCAGGCATTTTGACCCCGTCCCTTGAATTCGGCCATGTCACTCTTTTGGCTTTGGGGGAGACACTCGTTACAGGCAAAATGCCTTTTGTCTCCTTCATACACATAGAAAAAACACGAAAGTCCTTAACATTGTCAAGGGAATTGGGCGAAAGGTCTTTAAATAGCCAAACTAATGGGGCGAACGTCTTAAAATTTCAAAACTAATGGGGCTTAACATGAGGGGAAACAAATCTCTCCCCCCCCCCCCCGCCTTTCAAGCTAAGTATATACAGTTTTTGATAGATAAGCGTCTTACCCGAAGGCCGGTTTCTTCTAAATTGCAAGCTTATTAGTAGTAGTAGTAGTAGTAGTAGTAGTAATAGTAGTAGTAGTAGTAGTTTTGATATATTCACAATGCACATCAACATAAATAATCTTGTATTAGTATTAAAATATTCATCATTATGTTTTGTGCCCAGTATTGAATTGTGTGTGGCTGAAGTTGGCTGTTCACATATATTTGCTTTTACCCGTATCCGTGTCTACTTTCACCTCCTTGTATTTTTGGCATGCCCACTAGTATCTCGGCTGGGATTTGCTTGTTTGTCATTGTTTTTCGTGATTGTTTGTCATATTTATCTCCGCCAATGAAATTGGAGGAGTTTAGGTTGTCTCCCTTTTGTTTGTGTGTTTGTCTGTTAAGGGGCCCCACCTCGTTTTTTTTTTCTCTCTCTCTCTCCCTCTCTCTTTGGGTTATATCTATTCGGCCCCATTCAGTCTACTGTTTTAAGACGTTTATCCCCATCCACGTGTTGATTTTTTCCGCGAGCCAGCATATTTAAAACAAAACAAAAATTGACAGCAGGCTATATTTGTAATTTTTTTGATATAAAAATGTCTCCGGCGAAGCCGGGTTTCTTCATACAATGCTGGCTCGCTATCGCTCGCCAGGAAGAAATCGACACCTGGATGGGGATAAACGTCTTAAAACAGTAGGCTGAATGGGGCCGAATGGATACAAGCCAGAGAAAGAGAGAAAAGGAGAGAACAAGAAGCAGGTCACCCCCCTTAACTAGAACAGTTTTAAACCAATTTTCGTGAAATTTGGTTTGCAGATAGAATATGAAGCAAAGAAGTGATACCAACTTCGTAGGCGGTTGGTAGAGCACATACCTCCGCCAGCGTAAGCGGAAATATGCGCTCTCTCGAATATCCCTCTAGTTGTGTATGTCTTGATAGCCTAGTGCTTAGTGTGCGGAATTTCGGTGTGAGTATCCTAGGTTCGAGTCCTTGGAGTACCACAAAGTCATGTATTCATTACTTTCATTGATTTCACTAGTTTGTTTATTTGTAAATTAATTGGTGAGTTTGTGAGAATAAATATGATTTTATACTGTGACTGTTTCTGTGACTGTTTATACTGTGACTGTTGTTATTGTTGTTGTTGTTGTGTTGTTGTTGTGACTGTTGTTGCTTATGTTCAATTGTTTATACTGTGTCTGCTGGCTTTCATGATATTGTTTATAGTCCTTTTGTTTATACTGTCTCTTGCATGGTATCTCGTCTCTCATTGTCTTTATTTGTTTATCATATTGTGTTTGCTCCATTGTTTATGCTCTCTTGTTTTATATATACTATGTGTTATGCTTGGTACCTAACCTCTGTTTGTTTATGTTTGTTTATCATATTTTGCTGTCATTATTGTTTATTTCCTGTTGTTTATATTTGGTGTTTTGTTTGGTACCTCATCTCTGTTTTTGTTTATGCTTGTTTTTCATATTTTGCTCATTGTTGTTTAGTTCCTCTTGTTTATACTATGTGTTAGGTTTGGTATCTAATCTCTGTTTGTTTATGCTTGTTTATTATATGTCGCTGTCATTGTTGTTTATACTATGTGTTAGGTTTGGTATCTAATCTCTTTGTTTATGCTTGTTTATTATATGTCGCTGTCATTGTTGTTTATACTATGGGTTTTGTTTGATAATTTGTCTCGCATTGTGTTTATTTGTCGTATAATGCGGTCCTTATTTTTCGTGTTATTGTTTATAGTTTCTTGTTTATACTGTGTTTTTGTTTTCATGTTATTGCCCATAGTTCCTTGTTTATAGTGTGTTTTTGTTTGTTTGTTTTAATGTTATTGTTTTTTAATCTTTGTTTTTGCTTTCAAGTTACTGCTTATAGTGTCTTGTTCTTACTTTGTGTTTTGTATTTTGTGTGTGATTTGTTTGTGTTGTTGCTTCTATTTTTTTGTTTACTTTTGTGTTGTTGCATATATTTCTTCGTTTGCTTTTGTGTTATTGCGTATAGTGCCTTGTTTGCTTTTGTTTTGTTGCTGATATTCTTTGTTTGCGTTCAGTCTCGCCTTCAGTCGTATGCAAGAGTCTGTAATTCAGGAGTTTTAGTCAGACATTTTCTTCAGTCAGATTTACTAGCTTGTAGAACCTTGCATTTCCACTCTCACTTTTAAGTATATTTATTATTTATTTAGTTATTGTTCTTTTATTGTATTTTTATGTTTATTTATTTACTTACTTATTTAATATATATATATATATATATATATATATATATATATATATATACAGTATATATATATACATTATACTGTATATATATATATATATATATATACATTATATATAATTATATATACATTATAAATACCGTATATATATATATATATATATATATATATATATATATATATATATACCGGTATATATATATATATATATATATATATATATATATATATATATATATATATATATATACTGTATATATACAGTATATATATATATATATATATACCGGTATATATATATATATATATATATATATATATATATATATATATATATATATTTTTTTTTCTTCTCTCTAGACCTCCATCAATCTTAAAATAACACCCCCAAGACCCCCCTTCGAGATAAATTTGTGCATTTGTCGGTAGAATAACGTCCCGTCCAAAAGCTGGTTACGCCTCAATTACAGTCTCGCTATCGCTTGCCGGGAAAAATTCGACACCTTAATGGCACGAAAGGTCTTAAAATTGACAAAGAAATGGGTCGAAATTTCTTCTATCTATCTATCTATCTATTGCCTGACGCCGTGATCCCCAAAGGGGTGGCCACGAACGAACCGCCCCCATGCACCTCTGTCCCGAGTCAGTCGACGCCCCTCCCCCCAACCAGCACCGCCTTCGTTCATCTACTTCCTCACTCCATCCTTCCACCTCTCATTCGGTCTACCTCTCCCTCTCTGTCCCTCCACCTCGCTCTCGTACACCCTCTTGTCATTCTCTCGCTTTCCATACGTTCCATATGGCCGAACCATCTCAAGTTGTTCCTTTTCACACTTTCCAGCACATCTACCTCCACACCACACCTCCTTCTTACTTCCTCATTAGCGAAAATTCTTAAAATTACCAAAATAATGGGACAAACGTCATAAAATCTCAAAACTAATGGGGCCAAGCATGAGGGAGAAGGGTGTCCAGAAGAACAACCCTTAATAAGATGTAGTACCGGTAGCTTGTATAACCTTGCACTGACACTCTCACTTTTATCTGCGTGTGTTTGTTTGTGAAGATATTGTGTTTGTCTTCCTGTGTATATATCTACAGTATATATATGTGACTAAGGGGGGGGTCACCGTTTTTTGTTTATCTTTCTCTCCTTTTCTCTCTTTATCTGGCTTGTATCCATTCGGCCCCATTCAGCCAACTGTTTTAAGACGTTTATCCCCATCCAGGTGTCGATTGTATTGAGAAATCCGGCTTCGCCGGAGATTTTTTTTCTATTGAAAAATGTACAAATTTAGCTTGCTGTCAAAACAAAAAATATATATGTTGGCTCGCTACCGCTCGCCAGGAAAATATTGACACCTGGATTGGGATACACGTCTTAAAACAGTAGGCTGAATGGGGCCGAATGAATGGGGCCTCTCTCTCAGAGAGAGAGGGAGAAAAAAACTAGGTGGGTCTCCTTAATTATACAGTATATATATATACTTCCATAGTCCATTCATTATAGGAAGGCCAGAAGTCGTGGACCCTAACCTCTGTAACTCTAAAAGGGCTGAAGCGACGGGGCTACAAATTTCCACACTTATTCCCTGGTTCACTCTTCCCAAATGGTAGAAATATTAGCTCGATTATTCTAGTCGTTTTTTGAGTTATGAGAGGTTGGGTGGGCATTTTTTAGCCTACCTATTATATACAGGGTATAGTAAGGATATTATTTTTCCTTTCAGTGACCTACTTGTATTGAACATTTTGTTGTTGTTTATACTTAACTGTGTTTTAATTCTACTTTTGTTAGCTTATATTAATTTGCACGTACTAATATTGTGTCTATTTGTATTATCAGTTTGTATATAATATAACATTTGTTTGTATTCAACTGATGAAACTATTTTTTACTAATATTTAATAGGCTGTATGTATCTGTCTGTGCATGTGTGTTTAATCAATAATGCTTATTAGTAATTGAATGGTGTTAGCTTTTATCTTTGTGTATTTGTGAATCATTTTGTTAGTGTTTATGTTTAAGAGTATTTGTGAGTGATTTTGTTAGTGTTTATGTTTATTTGTCTGTGT
>CM064483.1:8280550-8286062 GCA_032716605.1 Paralithodes platypus
CAACAATATCATAAACACACACAAACATCGTCACCAACAACAACAATATCACAAGCCCACACATACACCACCACCACCACCACCACCAATAACAACCAATCAACAATATCATAAACCCCACTCCAACTTTTCCAAACACACGCCAAACACTTTTACCTGTCCACCTCGCTCATTAATTACCTGACAAACACACAAACAAATAAACAAACTCCCACCAAACAATGCCCGGATTTAATGCCTCTGGAAAATTACCAAATAATGATAATGGTATAATTATAATAATACTATACAGTATATGACAAAAATGATAACCGTTAATAATGAAAATAATTATATACGGGTATATAATAATAATAAATACAATAAAAATGCTAATAATACTAATATTATTATTTAAAATGCATACTAACAACCCTAATAACCATAGCCTAGTAAAATGACACAAAATAATAGAATATTAAAAACTAGAGGCACTCGGTAGAGCACATACTTCAGCCTTTGTGGCTTTGCCACAACATTAACTTAAATTTACAACAACGACACCAGTGTGACATATGATCCGGATCACATACATTTAATCACATCTTCTTTGGCGCATATACTATCTGCCCGTTAAATTTCGTGAACATCAGTTAATAACTTTGTGAGATATCTTGTTTACAGACAAACAAACGGAGGCGAAAACAAAATCCGTCTAACTTCGTTGACGGAGGTAACAACAATAAGCAACTAATAATAAGTTGTTTTTAACCAACCAGTCGGGTTCCGGTATTTAATAATAATGTTATGATAGGCGGTTGTCGGGTGGATGATGGAGGTAATTTACACTGTAACCATTAGTCTGTGATGTTGTTGTGGATAGATAGATACATAGATAGATACTGTAGATAGACAGATAGTGTGTGTGTGTGTGTGTGTGTGTGTGTGTGTGTGTGTGTGTGTGTGTGTGTGTGTGTGTGTAAACAGATAGATAAGTGGAACAAAGATAGATAGGTAATTAGGTAGGTAGAAAGGTAGGCAGGTAGGTAAGTAAATATATAGATAGATAGATAAAACTGAAGAACTACTGTATATACAGATAAGTAAACAGAATGATAAATAAACATATTGATAGATTGATAGATTGATAGACAAATAGATATACTGTAGATATAGACAGACAGCATAACGGTATCATTCCCCCAATAATCATTAGCCTATGGTGCAGGTGTTGTTGTGTGAAATATTGTAATGGTACCGTAATATGATTTGGATTATGCATTTATTAGTGATGGAATGGGATTAGTATACAGTAGATAGGTACAGTAGATAGGTACAGTAGATAGGTACGGTAGATAGGTACAGTAGATAGGTACGGTAGATAGGTACAGTAGATAGGTACAGTAGATAGGTACAGTAGATAGGTACAGTAGATAGGTACAGTAGATAGGTACGGTAGATAGGTACAGTATAGATAAACTGACACAGATAGATAGATACGGTACTTAGCAATAGACATATACCGGTATACTATATATATATATATATATATATAGAGAGAGAGAGAGAGAGAGAGAGAGCGAGAGAGAGAGAGAGAGAGAGAGAGAGAGAGATAGAAAGAGAGAGAGAGAGAGAGAGAGAGAGAGAGAGAGAGAGAGAGAGAGAGAGAGAGAGAGAGAGAGAGAGAGAGAGAGAGAGAGAGAGAGAGAGAGAGAGAGAGATACGTACACATAAGTATGGTGATTAGGGTGAACACAAACACATATTCATTATATTATAGTATCGGTAGTTCCAAAATATTTATTCCTACAAGTCCTCAAGTCCCTTTCATGTGAGAATATGTGTATGCTTGACATGTAGACACGTTCTTTGGGAAGGTTTATGTTGTAATCTTTCTTTTAGGTGCATAATTTCTTGACTTCTGTCATATAATGTTGTTCTATTTAATACTATACTTTATATATTTATTTTAGTAGCGCAAAGATAAAAAATGCACTGATTTCGGGTGACATCCTAGGCGAATCCCTGGACGCCACATGTATTTGTTGATTTCAATTACATTGAGTAATTATTAAGAGTGCGTGCGGAGTTACATGGAGGATAGACAGCTAATGAGGAAGTAAGAAGGAGGTGTGGTGTGGAGGTAGATGTGCTGGAAAGTGTGAAAAGGAACAACTTGAGATGGTTCGGCCATATGGAACGTATGGAAAGCGAGAGAATGACTAAGAGGGTGTACGAGAGCGAGGTGAGGGCAGAGGGGGAGAGCTTATACCGAATAATGAGGTGGAAGGATAGTGAGGAACTACATGAACGAAGGCGGTGCTTTGGGGAAGGGGCGTCGACTGACTGGGGACAGAGGTGCATGGGGGCGGTTCGTTCGTGGCCACCCCTTCGGGGATCACGGCGTCAGGCAATAGATAGATAGATTAATTGAGTTTAGGAGTAAAGTCGGTTGGTGGAGAGAACATAATTATTCCATTTTTCTTCTGGCTAATATTGTTGCTAGAACATTTGTATATTATCTATCGCAATATGTGTAGTTTCTGTTCATCACACACACACAAATAAATACATAAATAATAAAATGTGTGTGGATAATGTAGTACCGGTGGTGCGTGTGGACAGACTGCATGCAGGTATTTTATGCAAATTGAAGGACAAAATTACTAACGTGTAATTTCCCAAGAATTTCGACAAGATCGTATATTATGCATTTTCTGTTTTTAGTAACGGCTGGAATTTTTAAGGGAAACCTGTGAAATTTGCATTGAATAACCTTTACATTCACCCGACAAACATCACAGATTTGTTTCTTATTTTCAGGTAGGCTATATATATATATATATATATATATATATATATATATATATATATATATATATATATATATGGAAGTGAAGAAGTCCTTGCATGACAGTGTGGTAATCCCGACACTGACTTACGGAAGCGAAGCATGGACGTTGGTTGAGAGACTCAGACCAAGAGTGAGAGCAGTGGAAATGAACTACTTAAGGAGTGCGTGCGGAGTTACATGGAGGGATAGACAGACTAATGAGGAAGTAGAAAGTGTGGTGTGTGTGGAGGTAGTGTGCTGCAAAGAGTGAAAAGGAACGTTGAGATGGTTCGGCCATATGGAACGTATGGAAAGCGAGAGAATGACTAAGAGGGTTTACGAGAAGGTGGAGGGACCATGGGGAAGAGGTATCCAATATGAGGTGGAAGGATGGAGTGAGGAAGTACATGAACGAAGGCGGTGCTGTTGGGGGAGGGGCGTCGACTGACTGGGGACAGAGGTGCATGGGTGTGGTTCGTTCGTGGCACCCCCTTGGGATCACGGCGTCAGGCAATAGATAATAGATAGATAGATAATGATAGATATAGATAGATATATAAATATATATTATATAGATATATATAATATATATATATACCGGTATATATATATATATATATATATATATATATATATTTATATATATTCTTTTTCAAGGGTGAATTCGTTGTAAAAATATTTACTGAAGATCTTACTAATTGACTTCGATTTATAGATAGCCTACGGTACCGGTATATATTTTCCGAGAACATTGGCTAATAAAATAATCATGATAATGAAATTATGGTAGATCCTGGTATCCAAAATAAAAGGCAATCATGATTGTTTATTAAATACCGGTATTGGTCCACTATAGAACCGTTGTATCCCCAAAAGAACTTTCACTACCTATATATACAAAGGAGTACAAAGGAAATCAAGCAACAACAGATCTAGTGACCCTTCTAGGCTGCTTGTCCTCCAAAACACTGAGGGTCGTGTCCAAACAGTGGTTTAGAGTGGGTAAGGGAACATTGGAAAGGGAACTACTGCCCTGCCACTAACGTGGCAGGACTAGGAAGTTAGTAGGGGACATATGGGTTAGTAACTGAGGGGAGGATAAAATAAAGTTATTCATTTACAAACGCAGTCAGTCGCGGGTTTGATGCGAGATATTTGTCTAGGCGGAGTTTAAATGAATCAACGGTGCTGCAGTCTATCTCGGGGAAGCCCATTCCACAAGTTGACAACTCGATTGAAGAAGAAATTCTTAGATTCGTGTGAGTTAAAAGATTTACCAATAATTTTGCAACCGTTTCCCCGCGTGTAATTAGATTGGTCGATAGTGAAGTACTTACTACAGTTCATTGTCGATGCCTTTGATGATTTTGAACACTTGAATTAAGTCACCTCTTAATCTGCGCTGGGTTAAAGGAAATAGATTTAATTCTCTAAGACGCTCTTCGTATGGTTTGTTCTTTAGGCTAGGTATCATTTTGGTAACTCTACGTTGAACTCGTTCTAGCTTGTTTATGTCTTTTTGGTAATAAGGGCACCAGCATTGAACGCAGTATTCCAGAAGAGGGCGGACTAAGGAATTGTAAAGGGTTAGGATAACGTCTTTGGATTTATGCTCAAATGACCTGCCTATAAAGCCAATTATTTTGTTTGCCTTCTTAACAACTTCTGAACATTGTTGACTCGGTTTTAGGTTACTCGATATTGTTACTCCCAGATCGGTTTCTCTGTTTACATTCTTAAGCTGAGTGCCATTCATCGAATAGTTTGCTTTCTCATTTAGGTATCCGATATGTAGTACTTTACATTTATCCGCATTGAAACTCATTTGCCAAATTTGGGCCCAATGTGACAATTTATCTAGATTGTGTTGCATATCGTCAACTTGATCTTTTGAGAGTACGCTATTTGCAATTTTTGTATCGTCAGCAAATTTTGAGATTGTACAGGTGATACCCTCATCTATGTCGTTGATGTAAATTAGAAAGAGAATTGGTCCTAGTACCGATCCCTGGGGTACCCCGCTACTTACATTGGTCCATTTAGATGCCTTACCGTTTATGACTACTCTTTGCTTTCTGTCGCTGAGCCAATTTTCTATCCATTTCAACGGTGTACACCGTCTTGTATTCCATGCGCTTTTAGTTTTAGCAGTAAACGTACAGAGAGAGAGAGAGAGAGAGAGAGAGAGAGAGAGAGAGAGAGAGAGAGAGAGAGAGAGAGAGAGAGAAGAGAGAGAGAGGAGAGAGAGATAGAGAGAGAGAGAGAGAGAGAGAGAAGAGAGAGAGAGAGAGAGATCTATTAGAGGAGAGAGAGAGAGACGGATGTTCTTGTCTCATCACACGCTAGAGATTTCCACCATCACACCACCACCACCACCCATCCCCCCTCCAAAATAAAACCAACATTTAAACGCATACACATTCCGGATTATCCCACACATTGTCAATTGTACATTTTTAATTAATATCTGAGCGCGTTTCCTGCTGTTACAATAAAAGTGCCCAGCACTCATAGATTATCAACGGTTGGCAGCAATAATGGCTTAATTTGAGATGTTTTGGTAGCTTTATAGATAGTAATAGGATGTGTATATATATATATCTATAATATATTACTGTATATATATCTATATATTTAGTGAATAGATCCACAACAACAACGCTATTGGCTGCTATTATTCAAAGGTTATTCTAGTTTTTT
>CM064483.1:8286162-8356162 GCA_032716605.1 Paralithodes platypus
TTGATTGGTATAACAAAATCTTGGCTCAATACAGTAGATAGAGACTTTTTAGCAGAGTATTCACTTCCTGGTTATGTAATGTTTGAGAAAAGCCGAATAAATAAAAATGGAGGTGGCGTTTTATTTTATATCAAAGAAAGTCTTAACCCGACCCTCTTGTCAAAACCTCAAATTGTGAACGTCGACACATCTTTTGTGCTAATAAAGAATATCAAGGTTACAAAAATAATACTTGCATTAATATACAGACCTCCAGCTCAATCAGTGCAAACTGACCGAGAAATTTATGAACAAATTGCAGATGTAAGTAACTCACAAGATACCGTATTTTTTGGCGACTTTAATTTACCTGTGACCAAGTGGGCGATACTCTTACTTCACACTCCGGACATGACTTGTATACGAACTTGCAAGAGAGTTCTCTTTAATCACTTTGTTCGAACACCGACCCGTGGTAATAACGTTCTTGACATTGTACTTGCAACAAAAGAAGAATTAATAGAGAATTTGAATGTTGGTGACGAATTCAGTAACAACGACCATCGTAACGATAATTTCACTTTAAACTCTACTAGTAACGAACCAAATAGTAGCATCGAAAAAGTCCCTAATTTCAAGAAAGCAAACTTTCATAAACTTAGAGCTATGTTTAAAGAAACTGACTGGAGCTTTTTAATTAACAATAACGACATAAATACATCTTGGAAGTTATTCTAAACCACTTACCTAAAAGCAGTGCAAGACTGCATACCATCGAAAATACGGCGTCCAGGCCATAATAATAAGCCCAAATGGTGGAATAAAGATATTTCAAACTGCCTGCTTGCTAAAAAATTTGCTAATGATAGATTAAAATCCTCACACAATGACGTAGAAAGGGTGAAATTTGTAGAGCTACGAGGCAAAGCCAAAAAGTTAATTAAGCAAAGTAAAAAGACCCTAGAGTTTACATATTGCGAATCAAAGTAAAACAAACCCGAAAGAATTCTATAGTTATATCAGAAAGAAAAAAGAGTTACTTCAACTGTTGGACCGTTAGTCGATGAAAATGGAGAATACACCAAAGACGAAGTACAAATGAGTAATGCCCTCAATACCTTCTTTGCATCAGTTTTTACAACAGAAGACCTCAGTGATATCCCTACACCATCGCCAATTCAGATTGATAATTCAGATGTTCTAAGCAATATCACCGTTACAGAGAGAGAATTATTGAATTGTTTAGATAAACTCAAGGTAAATAAAACGCCAGGACCTGATACAATCTCGCCTAGAGTTCTAAAGGAAGCTAAGGATGAGCTCTCCAAACCACTGACATTACTATTCAATAAATCCTTGCAGTCTGGAACTATGCCTGATCAGTGGAAGATAGCCAACGTAACACCGATATTCAAAAAGGCAGCAAATCCCTACCCAGTAACTATCGTCCAATTAGCTTAACCTCAGTTGTATGTAAAATGCTAGAAACGGTCATAAGAGACAGACTCGTAAATCACTTAGAAGAAAACAACATACTTAAAGATACTCAACACGGCTTTCGTAAAAAACGTTCCTGTTTAACAAACCTCTTAGACTTCTTCCACGATATCCTCAACCTCTACGATGAGAGTAAAGCTGTAGATATTATATACCTTGATTTTCAAAAGGCCTTTGACAAAGTTCCCCACAAACGTTTACTGTTAAAACTAAAAGCGCATGGAATACAAGACGGTGTGTTGAAATGGATAGAAAATTGGCTCAGCGACAGAAAGCAAAGAGTAGTCATAAACGGTAAGGCATCTAAATGGACCAATGTAAGTAGCGGGGTACCCCAGGGATCGGTACTAGGACCAATTCTCTTTCTAATTTACATCAACGACATAGATGAGGGTCTCACCTGTACAATCTCAAAATTTGCTGACGATACAAAAATTGCAAATAGCGTACTCTCAAAAGATCAAGTTGACGAGATGCAACACAATCTAGATAAATTGTCACATTGGGCCCAAATTTGGCAAATGAGTTTCAATGCGGATAAATGTAAAGTACTACATATCGGATACCTAAATGAGAAAGCAAACTATTCGATGAATGGCACTCAGCTTAAGAATGTAAACCGAGAAACCGATCTGGGAGTAACAATATCGAGTAACCTAAAACCGAGTCAACAATGTTCAGAAGTTGTTAAGAAGGCAAACAAAATAATTGGCTTTATAGGCAGATCATTTGAGCATAAATCCAAAGACTAATCCTAACCCTTTACAATTCCTTAGTCCGCCCTCTTCTGGAATACTGCGTTCAATGCTGGTGCCCTTATTACCAAAAAGACATAAACAAGCTAGAACGAGTTCAACGTAGAGTTGCCAAAATGATACCTATCCTAAAGAACAAACCATACGAAGAGCGTCTTAGAGAATTAAATCTATTTCCTTTAACCCAGCGCAGATTAAGAGGTGACTTAATTCAAGTGTTCAAAATCATCAAAGGCTCGACAATATGAACTGTAGTAAGTACTTCACTATCGACCAATCTAATTACACGCGGGGAAACGGTTGCAAAATTATTGGTAAATCTTTTAACTCACACGAATCTAAGAATTTTTTCTTCAATCGAGTTGTCAACTTGTGGAATGGGCTTCCCCGAGACGTTATAGACTGCAGCACCGTTGATTCATTTAAATTCCGCCTAGACAAATATCTTGCATCAAACCCGCGACTGACTGCGTTTGTAAATGAATAACTTTATCCTCCCCTCAGTTACTAACCCATATGTCCCCTACTAACTTCCTAGTCCTGCCACGTTAGTGGCAGGGCAGTAGTTCCCTTTCCAATGTTCCCTTACCCACTCTAAACCACTGTTTGGACACTTGATCCTCAGTGTTTTGGAGGACAAGCAGCCTAGAAGGGTCACTAGATCTGTTGTTGCTTGATTTCCTTTGTACTCCTTTGTACTCCTCCTTGGGCATAGGCTGAGAACCTGTACATTCAACCGTTATTGAACGGTGAAGCCTGTGAAGCCTCATTCCAGTCTAGGGAGTGAGACATGTGAAACACTTTTACCTGCAACCATCCTTCGCAGGATGCATGGGGTTAGTTGCTCACTCACGGCTCGAAGCAGCCCCATCTCTGATGCTGCCTCGCTCCAGTGCTTCACTGTCTCATCTGCTAGACTCGGACCCTCACTCTCAGAACGTCACCTATTGAACAATGAACTCACTAGGCATTGCTCTCCTACAGCATATTTTTTAATATGGGAATATTCATACAGCGCTATTTGTGTGTGTGTGTGTGTAAATCTATCTATATATATTTATATCTATCAATCCAGTTTGCTCCCTTTCTATAATAATTGTTCTAACTGATGCTTGCTAATTATTGGTTTAGGGTAATTATTTACGATCAAGGCATTATTTAGGCTGCAAGAGAAGGGATTGACTATTTTATTGTGCTCTCTCTCTCTCTCTCTCTCTCTCTCTTTCTTTTATACATCTGTGTATCATATATCCATATATATCTATCTATCTGTCTATCTATATATCTATATATATATATATATATATATATATATATATATATATATATATATACTGTTTTCTAAATATTATACAACTATCTATCTATTCACTGTACAGTATATGTCTATACATCTATTTCTATTTATCTACTTTTCTACCTATCTATCCATCTTCTCACCTCCCAATTAACGTTTCAGGGTAAACATTCCAGCTTAGAAGAGTTGGGCTACTAATATTCTAGCATAGTCTCTCGAGGGAGCCAGCGGATCTATCATTCTATATATTTATCTATCTGTCTATCTATCTACCTCGCTATCTATCTATCTATCTATCTATCTACCTCGTTATCTATCAATCTATATCTATCTATCCATCTTCTTATAACCCCTGTGATTATTAAACTAGAGAGAATGGTTTGGTTCATTTTCATTTTGCATAGTCTCGAGAGAACCAGATTGTTACCCCCCACCATCCCCACCCGCACCTCCACTACGGCCTCCCCCACCACCCGCACTACCACCACCCGCACCTCCACCACCACCACCACCCGCACTACCACCACCCGCACCACCACCACCACCCCGCCTACCACCACCACCCCTACCACCACCACCACCACCACCACCACTACCTCTTTGGCTGGTTTAGTGAAAGTCCTCCCCGATCAAGTTTTTTATTAATGGTTAGGATCGTAAGATGTAGCGAATATGGTGAGTGTGTGGATTGAGGGAGGGGGTGTGTGGGAGTGGTGTGTGGGGGTGTTGGGGAGGTGGTGGAATGGTGGAGCGAGATTGTTGGGGGTGTTGGAGAGGGGGGAGTGGTGGTGGTGGGAGATTGGTGGAGGTGTTGGGGAGGAGTGGTGAGGATTGATGGTGGTGGGGATATATGGTGGTGGTGGGGGGGGGGGGGGTGAATTGTGGGGGTGGCGAAGATAATAGTAGGAAATGGTGGTGGAGGATGAAGAGGGGGATTGTGGGAGTGATGATGAGGAATACGAGAATGATGGAGAGAGAGTGAACTAGAATTGAATATGCTGGTGGTGGTGGTGGTGGAGATAGTGGTGGTGGTGGTGTTTGTTGTTGTTGCTGTTCCCCAAGCTGCCTGGCCGAACAGCCCCAAGGCCCCGAGCAAGGCCAAGGCCATAACCGAGCGCCCCCCACAGAACCCTCCCTGCCGACCACAATAAAGCCTGGGTGACCGAAGCCACCGTGACCGTGAACCCTAACCTCTGTAACTCAAAAAGGGCTAGCGCAAATCGGCTGTACATTTTCACACCTATTCCCAAGATGACTCTTCCCAAAACGCGGACATAATACCTCGACCACTGTAGTCGTTCTCTCTCTCTCTCTCTCTCTCTTCTCTCTTCTCTCTCTCTCTCTCTCTTTTAAAGTTATAGAGGTGATTAAGGACACTCTGGAACGGAAGAAAATAGAAGACCAAACACAAGTACATAACACAGAAGAGATGTTGTTATCATTGTTTTCGCAGTTATCGTGATTGATGTCAGATGTAAGGTGATTGATACACTACATTTGTTCGGCAACCATAAGACGTTTCGCCCTATTAGTTTGGCGATTTTAAAATGTTTTGCCTCATTAGTTTGGCGATTTTAAGACGTTTCGCCTCATTCAGGTGTTGATTTGTTTTCCTAGCGATCGATAGCGAGCCTGCAACTTAAGTCCTTCAGCCGGGACATGTGTCTATCGAAAAATTTAAAATTTCGCTTGAAAAGGGGTCTTGAGTGGATGGGGGAGTTCATAATTTTTAGCAAGGATGTCTAAAAGGCCAAACTGAGATATATTATAAGTTAACAAATATGAAATCCACATTCAAACCTTCATAACAAAACAAAAAACACAAAAAAATATAAAAAAACAAATCCCCCCATCCACCCCAGAGCTGTTACGAAGATGATGACTTGCGGCCGTTGTGAGTTACGTGTGTGTATGTGTGTGTGTGTGTGTGTGTGTGTGTGTTTGTGTGTGTATGTATGTGTGTGTGTATGTATGTGTGTGTGTGTGTGTGTTTTGCTCAAATGGCTATGCAGCATTTGTTTGCCGATGTTAAAACGTTTCTCCCCATTCATTTTGAGATTTTAAGAAGTTTTCCCCCATTCAGGTGTCGATCTTTCCCTGGCGAGTGGTAGCGAGCCTGCATTTTAAGAGAAACCGGAAAATTGTATACCGATAATTTGCAAATTATCTTGAATGGGGATTGGGGGGTCGTAATTTTAGCTTGACAGAAGATCTAAGGGGTCGAACTTCAATAAATATATAAATAAATAATATAAAATAACACATCTTCAATTACATACCAAAACCCCAAACCAAACCAGCCACCCCAGCGATGTTACGAAGTTGATGACTTGCTACCGTTGTGAGTTACGTGTGTGTCTGTGTGTGTTGCGTCGCTCTAATGGCTACATCACTCAAATAAGAAAACACGGGTGCAAAAAAAAAAAAAAAAAAAACCGACTGAGATTATAAGTTTGTCGACACTTGTGTATCCAATGTCCAGTCTTTTATTTGTATTTAGTATGAAATCCGCGGATTTATTATAAACGGATTTCAAACCAACTTCTGTAAAAGGCAATTTATAGACAGCTGGAAATACGTTCGTTAATGCACTAAAGTTAAGTTTTTGTATTCTTAATTGAATATATATATATACGGTACATAATGTAATCACAAGTGTTATAACTCATGTTTTGTGGGATATAACTCAATGGTAATAACTGGCTGATAGAAATGGGCCTACAGTATGTTCCTATTTGGCTTGGGTGAACATACAAACTGGTTCTTCATGACACCCCTATCATGCCTTTTACAACCCTGTCACACCCTCCACACCACTGTCACACCCTCCACACACCTGTCACACCCTCCACACACCTGTCACACCCTCCACACACCTGTCACACCCTCCACACACCTGTCACACCCTCCACACCACTGTCACACCCTCCACACCACTGTCACACCCTCCACACCCCTGTCACACCCTCCACACCCCTGTCACACCCTCCGTACCACTGTCACACCCTCCATCCCACTGTCACACCCTCCACACCCCTGTCACACCCTCCACATCCCTGTCACACCCTCCACACCACTGTCACACCCTCTACACCCCTGTCACACCCTCCACACCACTGTCACACCATCCACACCCTTGTCACTCCCTCCACACCACTGTCACACCCTCCACACCACTGTCACACCCTCCACATCACTGTCACACCTTCCACACCACTGCCACACCCCTATCACACCCTCCACACCTCTGTCACAACCTTGTCACACCCTCCACACCCCTACCACACCTTCCATACCACTGCCACACCCTCCACACCCCTGTCACACCTTCCATACCCCTGTCACACCCTCCACACCACTGTCACACCTTCCATACCCCTGTCGCACCCTCCACACCCCTGTCGCACCCTCCACACCCCTGTCACACCCTCCACACCACTGTCGCACCTTCCATACCCCTGTCACACCTTCCACACCCCTGGCACAGCCCTGTCACACCCTCCACACCCCTGTCACACCCTCCACACCTCTGCCACACCCTCCACTCCCTTGTCACACCCTCCACAACCCTGTCACACCCTCCACACCACTGCCACACCTTCCACACCCCTGTCACACCCTCCACACCCCTGTCACACCCTCCACACTCCTGCCACACCCTCCACACCACTGTCACACCCTCCAGACCCCTGCTACACCTTCCACACCCCTGTCACACACCTGTCACACCTTCAAAACTTCTGTCACACACTCTGCCACGCCCACCATAATCCCAACGTTTGTAAGCCACCCGTAAGTACTTCCCCCTGTCGGTCATGTAACTCGGTGGTGGGTTCAGGGAGAGAGAGAGAGAGAGTGTGTGTGAGAGAGAGTGTGTGTGTGTGTGAGAGAGAGTGTGTGTGTGTGTGTGTGTTTGTGTGTGTGTTTGTGAGAGTGAAAGAGTATAATAAACTGTGTGTGTATTGGTGAGAGAGACTATAAGAGGGAGTTAGTTAGAGGGAGATGAATGATAAACATACAGTATACATAGTTTAGGAAATATCATAAGGCTAATGAGGAATAGACATTGATGAACAGAATGTAGGTAATGAAAACAAGTAAGTAAATTAAGTCTTTGAGGATTATGACGCGTTTCAACAGTTTATTCTGACTATCACCAGACGATTGTATACAGCTTTGGAAGGATCTGTGGGAGTTGAAATGGTAAATCATATCTCAATTATCCCTCTGACTTCCATATGCCCTTCCTAATCTGATTACAATCGTCTAATATTAGCCAGAAAACAGAATATATATATGCGTAATCGTATCTCGAAAGTGTTAAGAAAGAAGGCTAAGAAACAATAAATAGCGAGGAAAGAGGAGGGTATGTATGGAGGAATAGGTAGGGAAGAATAGGTAGGGATGGGAGTAAATCATGGGAAAGGACGTAGAGGAATTAATGGAAGGAGAGAAAGGGAAGGTGGGAGGATAATAGGATGAAAATAAGGAGGAAAGAGGGACATGGGGACATAGTGGGGTAGGAAAGATGAAGGTAGATAGGGAAAAAATGGGGAAATAGGTGTTAAGTGTGTAGAGGTAAGTACATAGGAAGAGAGGGAGGTATAGGAAGAAGAATGGGTATCAGGGTATTGGGTATTAGGTAGGGAGGAAAGGGGATGGAGGTAGAGAGGAAGGTGGGAGGGAAGTAAATAGGGATGAGGGAAGAGGGAATAGGCGAGGAATAGGGAGAGTTAGTGAGGAAGGAAGGAAGGAAGCAGGTACGAGTGAAAGGAGAGAGAGAGAGAGAAGTGGTTATGCACAAAAAGGAAGACTTGGATGACAGAATGGAAACAATATAGGGAGTGACGAGGTGGCGCAATTCTTATACAGCACAAATTCTGAAGCTGCCAGACTATACCTGCCCGAAGAATTTGACGGAATATACGGTCGTGTGACACCGCTTTTACTTGATAGGCGGTGTCACACCAGCGTATTTTCCGTCCATTTCTTCGGACAATTTTAGTCCTGGCAGCTTCAAAATTGAAGTTGTATAATATTTCAGCCTCCTAACTTAATCTGCCTTCAGTCTACTTGCCGAGTCCAATGCGAAAGAGACCCAAATTAATGCTAGAAAAAACAAAAAATCATCTTATGTCATCTAAAATTACCGGAAAAAACGTTCGTGTGACAGCGACTCTTGATAGGGAGTGCAGAGGGGAGTAGGAAGTGAAGGAGTAGGGGAGTAAGGAAGGGAGGAGGGAGGGAGGAAAGAAGTAGAAGAGGAGATAATTCGATATGAAGAAAATAGGGAAGTAAGGGAAGTGAGAGAGCTAGGCATGGAGGAAGGAATGGGATGAAGATACGGAGAGAGAGCGAGAGAGAGAGAGAGAGAGAGAGAGAGAGAGAGAGAGAGAGAGAGAGAGAGAGAGAAGCAGAAGGTAGTTAGGAGTGAGTGAGTAGGGAAGAAAGGAAGGAAGAATAACTAGTAAATAAGGGGAAGTAAGAAAGGCGTAAATAGGGAAGTAAAGGAGGAAGGAGGAGATACATAGTAAAGCAGGGAGGTAGATAAGGCGCAAATAGGGAAGTAAAGGAGGAAGGAAGAGATAAATAGTAAAGCAGGGAAGTAGATAAGGCGCAAATAGGGAAGTAAAGGAGGAAGGAGGAGATAAATAGTAAAGCAGGGAGGTAGATAAGGCGTAAATAGGGAAGTAAAGGAGGAAGGAAGAGATAAATAGTAAAGCAGGGAGGTAGATAAGGCGTAAATAGGGAAGTAAAGGAGGAAGGAGGAGATAAATAGTAAAGCAGGGAGGTAGATAAGGCGTAAATAGGGAAGTAAGGAGGAAGGAGGAGATAAATAGTAAAGCAGGGAGGTAGATAAGGCGTAAATAGGGAAGTAAGGAGGAAGGAGGAGATAAATAGTAAAGCAGGGAGGTAGATAAGGCGTAAATAGGGAAGTACAGGAGGAAGGGGTGGGAAGTAGGCAGTAAAAGAAGGGAAAGTAGAGACGGGGAAGTGAAAGTGGCCGAGAGAGAGAGAGAGAGAGAGAGAGAGAGAGAGAGAGAGAGAGAAGGAAGGGTGGAAGTAGGTAGTGAATAGGTAGTTTAGAAGGTTACGTGGATATAATGACCGCACAGACCTTGAGAGAGAGAGAGTGTGTGTGTGTGTGAGTGAGTGAGAGGGGGGAGGGAGAAGAGGATGTATGGAGATTGTGGAGAAGCTGAAAAAAGTACGAGAGAGAGAGTGAGAGTGAGTGAGAGAGAGAGAGAGAGAGAGAGAGAGAGAGAGAGAGAGAGAAGATTAAGAAACAGGTGGGACAGACAGAGAGAGAGAGATGGACGAGACAGCGAAAGAGGGGTGTAGGAAGGAAGGAAGGTGTGGAAATAGCGAGAGAAACAGGATTTTTTTTTTACGTGGAGAGAGAGAGAGAGAGAGAGAATGAGTGTAGGTGAGAGCGGGTGGATAAGGGAGCCAAGACCATAGGTGAGTGCCAGGTTATGTGAGAGAGAGAGAGAATGAGTGGAGGTGAGAGCAGGTGGAGGTGAGAGCGGGTGTATAAGGGAGCCAAGACAATAGGTGAGTGCCAGGTTATGTGAGAGAGAGAGAGAGAGAGAGAGAGAGAGAGAGAGAATGAGTGGAGGTGAGAGCGGGTGGAGGTGAGAGCGGGTGGATAAGGGAGCCAAGACCATAGGTGAGTGCCAGGTTATGTGAGAGAGAGAGAGAGAGAGAGAGAGTGGAGGTGAGAGCGGGTGGAGGTGAGAGCGGGTGGAGGTGAGAGCGGGTGGATAAGGGAGCCAAGACAATAGGTGAGTGCCAGGTTATGTGAGAGAGAGAGAGAGAGAGAATGAGTGGAGGTGAGAGCGGGTGGAGGTGAGAGCGGGTGGATAAGGGAGCCAAGACAATAGGTGAGTGCCAGGTTATGTGAGAGAGAGAGAGAATGAGTGGAGGTGAGAGCGGGTGGAGGTGAGAGCGGGTGGAGGTGAGAGCGGGTGGAGGTGAGAGTGGGTGGAGGTGAGAGCGGGTGGATAAGGGAGCCAAGACAATAGGTGAGTGCCAGGTTATGTGAGAGAGAGAGAGAGAGCTAATGAGTGGAGGTGAGAGCGGGTGGATAAGGGAGCCAAGACAATAGGTGAGTGCCAGGTTATGTGAGAGAGAGAGAGAGAGAGAGAGAGAATGAGTGGAGGTGAGAGCGGGTGGATAAGGGAGCCAAGACAATAGGTGAGTGCCAGGTTATGTGAGAGAGAGAGAGAATGAGTGGAGGTGAGAGCGGGTGGATAAGGGAGCCAAGACAATAGGTGAGTGCCAGGTTATGTGAGAGAGAGAGAGAGAGAGAGAGAGAGAGAATGAGTGGAGGTGAGAGCGGGTGGATAAGGGAGCCAAGACAATAGGTGAGTGCCAGGTGATGAGTGTGTGAGAGAGAGAGAGAATGAGTGGAGGTGAGAGTGGATGGATAAGGGAGCCAAGACAATAGGTGAGTGCCAGGTTATGTGTGTGAGAGAGAGAGAGAGAGAGAGAGAGAGAGAGAGAGAATGAGTGGAGGTGAGAGCGGGTGGATAAGGGAGCCAAGACCATAGGTGAGTGCCAGGTTATGTGAGAGAGAGAGAGAGAGAGAGAGAATGAGTGGAGGTGAGAGCGGGTGGAGGTGAGAGCGGGTGGATAAGGGAGCCAAGACCATAGGTGAGTGCCAGGTTATGTGAGAGAGAGAGAGAGAGAATGAGTGGAGGTGAGAGCGGGTGGAGGTGAGAGCGGGTGGATAAGGGAGCCAAGACAATAGGTGAGTGCCAGGTTATGTGAGAGAGAGAGAGAGCGCGCGAGAGCGAGATAGAGAAGCAGAGGGGGCGGAGATAGAGAGAGTGACGTCACCTCGTGATGTCATCGCGAGGGAGCCATAATGAAAGTGGAAAGCAAGAAAGTAAGTGCCGCGGCCGAGCTCCACCAAACCAACCCCACCAGTACCAGAGGGAGTAGCGAGACTGTAGGTTTGGCCCCCTCGATCATGTGTCCGCCCCTCACGCCCTAGTTTGTAGCCTAGCGCCCCCCACGCCGCCCTAGAGGATCATGGGTAGGTCCTAAGGAAGCCCGCCCTATACATGAACTCGACCTCCCACAGTGCCATAGTGAGTGAAATCTACGGACGGTGCTAGCAAACTCGGCCCTCTAAAAGTCGGCCCTCTAAAAGTCGGCCCTCTAAACGTACCTCTCCGCCTTCCTATCGTCGATCTTCTTGTGCGTGTGCATGTAAGTTGTGTGGTGTTTCGGCTCGAGTGCTTACGTAGCAAAAAAAAAAAAGAGGATATAAAAAAAAGTTGAAGGAAAAACAAAAACGAAGCGAGTGCTCCGCGGGTTATTACGTATGAGGTAGTGCAGGACGCTGCGATTGTCAGTTTTTGAGACCTCCCTGCTCCCCACATTTCTGTTCAGTGTGCCTTTTAGGACCTGTCGTCACCCTGTCAGTCGTCTGGCAGTCGCTACACCCTGCCAGGACCAGGTGAAGTGTCGTAGGAGTGCAATATTGACTCCGGTGTGATACAACCTTGAAAGAAGCCATCTCTACACTTTTACCTTCACTGTCGCAGCAGCAGAGAGGGGAATAACCTCAGTTGGCGGGGGGCCTTCTACGTCGTCTTCCATCTCTGTGGCTGTCTCTTCAATTGCCCTGCCAAATCCGTGCCATCAACTTGGTAATCTTCCATTCACGCTCAATTTGGGGTGTCATAATTCTCTAGCTTGTTGGTTGTCTGTGCCCGTTGTCGTATCCTTTATTCTCTGCCTTTAGCCTGTTATTTGGTCCTTTTGCCTGCTCTATATAAGTCTCAGCCGTTATTCATATTTATCCTTATCTGTTCCTTACTCATTTTAATCTACTCATGTACTCCCCACTCCTATTGCTAGTACTCAACCCTCTAACATATCTGCATCCTTTCCCTACTATCATCTATCTCTAACTTCGGCCATCTATCTTTCAGTTCTGTGGTCAGCTTTCCCCCTCTTGCCTCATTCCTCGAAAAATATATAAATAATTACATTAATTAATGAAATATAATGAATAACGCAAAACAGTTACACAGTTGAGAGAATATATCACAAATATTTCTTCCACTGTTTCTATATTACCGTATAGAATCAACATATTTTTGCGTTCAATCGACCGCGTTTACAAGTAGTTATTTCGACCTACAATCTACGAAGTATATTTGAACCTGAAAATTAACAAAAAAGTTATAGTGATTAGAACTTTGAAATCGTAGACGTGAAATTGGACCACTTATACAGCAAAGAAAAACGTTGGCTGGAGTTTCATATATTTTGAGAAGGAATAAGGGATAGTGAACACCTCAGAAATCCTGTTGACGAGTTATTGTAGAACACAGACACAAAACACTACACGTGACAAAATTGAAGAAAAAAAATAACTGGAAAAAAACTTGCATGTGGAGTGGGAGGTGGAGTAGGAGATTGATTACGTGAAGTTGCATTGGGAAGAGAAGGTGGAGTAGAGACACAGTGGAAGCTTGTATAGTGGATGGAACTTTGAAAAGGGTGAAATAATAAAAGGTTTTATGTGTATGGAACTGGAGAGAAGACGTGGCAGATACAGTGGAATCTAATAAAGTGGGTAGGACTGCGAAAACGGTGTAGCACAGTGGAAGAAGAAGCTTTTAGGTGTGTGGATCGATAGAGGGAAGAAATAACTCTTTAAAGAAGGTGGATTGGATCAGTGGAAGTGAGTGGAACTGTGGAAGAGACGTGAATCAGTGAGAAGATATTTGCTCACTGAAGGAGGTGGATTGGATCACTACAAAAAGAAAATAAGTGTGTCGAATTAGGGAGGAGGCGACGCGGATCAGTTGAGGGAGGAATTTACTCTTGGAAGTCGGTGGATCGGATCAGTGGAAGAAGAAGAAGAAGACGAAGCTTATAAGTGCGCTGAACAGTACTCGCGCGTGGATCAGTGGAATAAGAGGAGGGAGGAGGGAAGGAATTTTGCCCGTGGAAGTCGGTGGATCAAATCAGTGGAAGAAGAAGGAGGTTATAAGTGCGTGGATCAGTGAAGGAGGAGGGAAGGAATTTTGCTCGTGGATCAGTTGGTGGATCAGTAAAGGTGGAGTGGAAGGCCGTGGATCCGTGGAGTGAGCCAGTAACCTCCACCATGTTGGGGATGACCTGGAGTGGCATGACCAAAGTGGAAGTTCAGCAGCCACATACAGCAGCTGGCTCCATCAAAGGTGAGAGAGAGAGAGAGAGAGAGAGAGAGAGAGAGCGAGAGCGAGCGAGAGCGAGAGCGGGAGTGAACAATATAGGAAAATGTGCCATGAGAGAGTCAGGCGGAGAGAGAGAGAGGGGGGGGGGGAGTGAACAATATAGGAAAAGGTGCCATGAGAGAGAGAGAGTGAGAGTGAGGGGGGAAGGGAGAGAGGAAGAGGTGGGGGTGAGGAGATAACCAGAGAGAGGGTGAAGTTAATGCAAAAGGTGCTATGAGAGAGAGAGAAGGGGTGAGGGAGTAAGAGTGAGAATGAGTGTTAAAGAATGGTGTCTGTTTGATTTGATGAACTTTGCCATTACATACACATACATGCACACACATGCAGAGAGAAAGAAGTAAGTATTATATAATATGAACACCAATCGTATAATGGAATAAAGGATTACTTACTTATTAACTCTACTCCTCTCTCACTCTCACTCTCTCTCTCTCTCTCTATGTGATTACGTTTCCCTGTTGTGGCGTTATATTGATGATCATTAATGTATTTCCTCCAATATCCTGCTGACCGATCGTTGGCGCGTCTATTGTTGGTCATGCTAACCCCAGAGGCTATTTTAATGGCTTTACCTTCACTTTCATTAATATGTGCTTGTCTGTAAGAAGTGGTAGCGGCCTGTGTGTGTGTGTGTGTCTGTATGTGTGTGTGTGTGGGTGAGAGAGAGAGAGAGAAAGTTGTAGTGGGCAGTTTGTGTGTGGTTTCTTCTCTCACTCCCTCCCTCTTATTATGTGTATATTTTGGTGTGTGTGTGTGTGTGTGTATGTATGTGTGTGTGTGTGTGTGTGTGTGTGTGTGTGTGTGTACTCTCCACCAACACAAATACAGTCTTTACGTTTAATAATATATAATGGTAATTCAGGCCTCCACGTCTCCTATCATATCAATTAGTATACCAATTGCCTTCGTAGTTTTAATCAAAGTAACTCCTTGTCCCTAATACGTTTGGTCATGTCCTAACATTTTCTCCAATGTTTACATTTTCCCTTTAAAATTACCGTTTTTATAATATTATATCCATAAATCATTCTCGTCTGGCTGTATCATTGTATGTAGTATAATATGTTCACTCCCAATTCTAGCTTTGTATCAATTGGGCCAGATAGTTGTGTTCAATATTATGTTCAAGTTCATGTTTGTAGCTCCAGCTCTCCAACCGCTGTAACCCTGCCAGAAAACTATAGTTCATGTGTGTAGCTGCATCTATCCAACCGCTGTAACCCTGCCAGAAAACTATAGTTCATGTGTGTAGCTGCATCTATCCAACCGCTGTAACCCTGCCAGAAAACTATAGTTCATGTGTGTAGCTGCATCTATCCAACCGCTGTAACCCTGCCAGAAAACTATAGTTCATGTGTGTAGCTGCATCTATCCAACCGCTGTAACCCTGCCAGAAAACTATAGTTCATGTGTGTAGCTGCATCTATCCAACCGCTGTAACCCTGCCAGAAAACTATAGTCCCTTCATTGTAAGTAGGCCAGACATCGTGATGTCTAACCTCTGTAACTCAAAAATGGGCTAGAGCAAAGGGGCTGTGAATGTCCACACCTATTACCTGGCTGACTCCTCCCAAATGGTAGAAATATTTGCTCGATTACTCTAGTCCTTTTTTAGTTGTGAGATGTTCGATTCGGGATTTTTGGCTTAACTATAACGAACAGGGTATGCCTTGCTTCAGGAATAATCTCCCAGAATTACACCACTGCCTCAAAGCTAATTATATAATTACCTCTTACACTCAAGCCCATCTATGCCATTATCAAGTTTAAGATCGCCCCTCTGCTTAATAAATATCTAATCTTTACCACTTCGTCTTTCTCTTTTCTTTTTCATCATTATCATCATCATTATCTTTTTTTATTTCTTCTTCTTGTTCTATTTGAACTTCCAATCTTCTTTTTGAGTTCAGCATTTTTCATCTCTTCGGGAAAGGATAAGTCAAATTTTTTGAGGAATAGCACTGAAGCTGTGCATGTTATTTAGGTGTTGAGGCTACTAGCTACAGTGGAGTATGTCATAGATACTGTGTTCTGTGTTATCCTATGTTCTGTGTTATTCTGTGTCTGTTCTCCTGTGCTCTCTGTTCTGTGGTCTGATCTGTGATCTGTGTTATGTGTTCTATGTTCTATGTTCTCCTACGTTTTCCTGATCTCCTATGTTCTGATCTGTGTTCTCCTGATCTCTTATGTTCTTCTGACCTCCTCCATCTCTCTTTATATTTATATTTGTTCTTGCACCTCCAAGACCTCCCTCTTACTCCAAGTCTCATAATATCTCCAAGCATTATTGATAGTAGAATTATTATTATTAGTATAATTATTATTATTGTTATTATTATTATTATTATTATTATTATTATTAATATTACCTATAAGACCCCCCTCTAACTCTAAGTATCATAATATCTGCAAGCATTCACCTCTCCTTGTGACTGACCTTCTCGATCTTCAGTGAGTCTTGTGTCATATGCTGTTTATTCGCTTTAGTATTATGTATATTTATTTATTCACTTATTTATTTATTTATTTATTTATTTATTTATTTTTCTCTACTTATTTTTGGAGGGATAAGGAGGATTTAGTCACACTAACGCTTTTTACGGAATCTTTCGATCGGTACCTGTATTACGGCAATCGTTGTGTGTGTGTGAGGGAGAGAGATAATGTGCGTGTTTATATGCGTGTGTGAGAGAGAGGGCTGGTGGTAAATGTCTTATCATGTGTATTTGTTTGCATAGTAATGATTATGATGGTATTAAGTACGATGTATGTGTGTGTGTGTGTGTGTGTGGTAGTGAAGCAGAGAGTGGTATCAATGGTTGAGTGTAAGGCAGACAGTGAAAGTGGTAGCGCGAGAGTGGTTGTGGTAGTGGAAGTGGTGGTACTGGTAGGTGTGAAGGTGGTAGTGGTGGCGCGAGAGTGGTTGTGGTAGTGGAAGTGGCGGTGGTAGTTGTGGTGGTAGTCGTTGGGATGGTGGTAATAGTAACGTTGGTAGCAATGGTGGTAGTGGTAGTACTAATGGTGGTAGTAATGATAGATGAGGATAGTTATGATGGTAATGGCAGAAGGATGGTTTTGGTGATATTAACGGTGGTAGTTGTGGTAGTTATGGTGGTGGTGGTGATGATGGCAAGAGGAGGGATGTTGCCGGATGTTGGTGAGGTGATGGTGGTGGTGGTGGTGGAGAAAGCAAGGTGTTCAGTGGTGGAGAAAGTGGTAGAATTTTTTTGTATACCGGAAAGTGATAGTGGTTGTAGTCCTGGTGGTGGTGGTGGTGATTATAGTGTTAATTATGGTGGTTATTGTAGTAGTGGTGAGGATTGGGGTTGTGGTGATTAGTGTTAATGGTGGTGGTGGTGGTTGCAGTGGTGATGATAGTGATAAAGGTGGGGGTGGTGGTGAGTTGTTGTGGTGGTGGTGTTTGTGATAGTGGTAGTAGTCCTGGTGGTGGTTAGGGTGGTGATAGTTCTGGTTGTTGTGGTGACGATTTGGGTTGTGGTGATTATGATGGTGGTTGGTGTGGTGATTGTGGTACTGGTGATGATGAGGGTGATCGTGGTGGGTATAGTTTTAGCAGTGATGATGGTTATAATTGTATTAGTGATGGTGGTAGCTGTAGTAGTGGTGGTAGTTGGTTGCAATAGTAATGATGGGAGTAATCGTGGTGATAATAGGAATAGAAAATGGTGGTAGTAATGGTGGTGGTAGTGTTGGTAATGGAGGTAGTGATAGTGGTGATGATAGGTGTAGTAATGGTGGTAGTTGCGGTAGTAATGGTAGTAGTTGTGGTTGTAATGGTGGTAGTAGTAATGGTATTGGTGTTAGCAGTGATGATATTGGTGGTAGTTGTGGTGATAGTAAAAAATGGTGGTAGTAATGGTGGTAGTTGTGGTAGTAATGGTGGTAGTGGTGATAGAGGTCGGGACGTTAAAACAATATTTGCTTTCCTTCCCATCTTCACTTCTTGCTTGCTTGCCTGTCCCCCCCCCCCCCCTCCCTCTCTCTCTCTCTCTCTCTCTCTGTGTGTGTGTGTTGAATCTTGATCTTTGCACGTATACAGTTTCCTTCCCTACTTATTGATATGTTGTGTCAGGTACGATGAAGCGATACTGCTGATATCTGTAGACTTGCGTTGAAATTCATTTTTTTTTTGTACTACCATATTTATCTTCAGTACTATCGCTGGCCTTAAACAACTTATTTATATGTAGTATGTCCCACCCTCCCCAACACATACACACACACACACACCTCCCCTCTCACACTTTCCTCCTCCTCCTCCCCCCCCCCCCCTACTCCTCCTCCTCTCCCACCCATTCCTCTACCTCCTACAAAACCCCTAACCATACTGCTGTATTGTCCTCAATATTCTCGGCTAATGGCTTGATGTACAAGTACCTCCGGATATGCGGCACTGTCCCTCCCGGAGGACCACTTGCACCTTCCCTCCGAATATTATTTTATGGAAATAAAATAATTTGAATCTGAATCTGAATCTGTATGGCTGTGTGTCTTGGGTGCTGGGGCAATGCCTTCTCTATACATAATTATGTATAGAGAAGGCATTGCCTGGGGTCTGGTGCCTGGGTCACGACGGGTAGGATGTTTAAGAAGGGACATACACACACACACCTCCCCTCTCACACTTTCCTCCTCCCTGGAGTACCTTACCTCCTCCTCCTCCCCCCCCCCTCCCCCCCTACTCCTCCTCCTCTCCCACCCATTCCTCTACCTCCTACAACCCCCCTCCCTCTCTCCCATAACCACACACCCTACTAAATATCATATTACTATCGGCATGTAAACTTCTCCACTGGTCATATTGCGCTAACTATCCCCTCAATAACCATTATTGTAATAAGAATTTGAACCATGTAACTCATCTTTGTAAAATATTTGTATTACTATAATTCCATTATAACTTCGGTAGTTGGTAATATTAGTCACATTATGTATGTGACTCTTGTATTCAGCTAACTATGACCTCAATAACCGTTGATGTAATGAAGAATGTGAAGTGTCCCTCATATGATTGTAATATATTTGTGGTACTATTATTGCATAATAATTAATGTAGTTCGAAATATTAGTCACATCATGTATGTAATAATTGTATTCAGCTAACTATGATCTCAATAACCATTGATGTAAGAAAACATGAATGGCCTCCTCATATGATTGCACTAGTTTTGTAGTGCTATTATTTACCTGTCAATTAATAATTCAGTCACATTTTTTTTTTTTTTTCTCATGAGCACGTATATACAGCACATGTGGCAATCAAATGAGGAAACTATAATAACACCAGACGACGATACTGTTGTTACAGTAGAATAATGGCTCTTTGAACAGTATGTATTGCCTTACCAGTGGTTGTCTCCTTATTATTATTATTATTTTATTATTATTATTGAAATACCACAGGAACGAAAATTCCTGGGAGCGAAACTTCCACCCCCAACGAGATCTCTCTCTTTCTACCACCTCCCTCCACATGTTACACGTCTCGTTAATCACAGTCTTCTAATATACAAATCACATTTCCTTACCCCCTGACATTCTTGAAATACCCACGAAGTATATTCAATTAGATACCAACCATGCAGACTATAATACGTTCGTTGTGTATGGGTACGAGGCGATCTCAAGACACCTTAGCTCCCAGTGCACAACGAACCGGATCATGATTATGTCCGCCTGTATTAAATTATGTATTATGTTGATTTATACCATTGCCTATTTTTGTAATAATTGTATTCAGCTAACTATGATCTCAATAATCATTGATGTAATGAAAATATGAATAGTCTCCTCATACGATTGCACTAGTTCTGTAGTGCTATTATTTACAACCTGTCAATTAATAATTCAGTCACTACAAGCTTGCTTGCTTTTTTTTTTTTTTTTTTTTTTTTTTTTTTTTTTTTTTTTTTTATACAGGCCATGTGACAATTAAATGAGGAAACTATAATAACACATCTGAAAAATACCAACCTGACTTATAAACACAAATATGAATGTAACCAGACGACGATGCTGTTGTTTCAGTGGAATAATGGCTCTTTGAGCAGTATGTATCGCCTTACTAGTGGTTGTCCCCTCACAGGATGGGGGGCGCTGCTCAATAAACTCGACCCTCGGGGCAAAATCAAATCAAAATATCTCTCTCTCTCTCTCTCTCTCTCTCTCTCTCTCTCTCCAGCATGGATTGGTACCTGAGACGTTGAAATCTCTCGCCATCCTTCCATATTCTTTCATTTATGTTATGTACTGTATGTGTACCATTTGTGCATGTGTGTTTCTGTATAATTTATGTATGTATAGAATGTGTACTGTACTCTCTCTCTCTCTCTCTCTCTCTCTCTCTCTCTCTCTCTCTCTCTCTCTCTCTCTCTCTCTCTCTCTCTCCAGCATGGATTGGTACCTGAGACGTTGAAATCTCTCGCCATCCTTCCATATTCTTTCATTTATGTTATGTACTGTATGTGTACCATTTGTGCATGTGTGTTTCTGTATAATTTATGTATGTATAGAATGTGTACTGTATATGTGTGTTACTTAATTTGAGTGTATAAGTATGTATGTGGTGTGTGTGTACTCTCAACTCTCTCTCTCTCTCGCCAGGATATATTCGCAAGGATGAAGTTATCAGCTGCATTGGAGGTACCCCAGAAGAGGTGTAAAAAAAAAAAAAACGAAACGCTAAATAAATATTTTCTAGTCGTATTGACCGGGTGGCTTTCTTTCCAGAGCCAATTAAGGAAATCTTAGTCAAATGGTGACCTACTTTGCGTCTGTAAAATAGTAAATATATAAGTTGATAAATAAACACACACACACACATTAACCCCTTCTGTGCCGGCCACGTCTTCTTAATATTATTCTATCTATATTTATAAGCTTTTGTACAGTTTAAGAAGGATCTATGGTAGTAAAAAGGGTTAAGTGAGATAGCACGAAGCATGTAAGGTGCTGGAGGCCCCTTTTGAACTGAATAAAATCGTCTAATAGTAGCAAGAATAAATTTAAAGAGACGTCGCCGGTACAAAAAGGGTTAAGAAGAGGATTTACTTTTATTTCTTCCAAGATGTCTCCCTGAAATTTATCGCAAGGTTTTGAAGACACTAGAAGAGGATTTGCTTGTTTGTCTTTCTTCCAAGATGTCTCCCTGAAATGTATCGCAAGGTTTTGAAGACACGATCTATCCTGTGTGAATCTGTAAAACCTCCCCCCCCCCCCTTTCTCTGTGACACACGCACATATTTAGCATAGAGAAAAAGCTCTCTCCTGGGTAGGTTATGCAAATACAGAGATAATTCATTCTCCTCTCTGTCTGTCTGTCTGTTTGGCTCTGGTATATGTCTGTCTATCTATTTAGCTGTCTACCTATCTTGTGTATTTGTCTATCTGTCTGTCTTTCTATCTACCTATATGTATCTATCTCTTTCTATCTATCTATCTTTTTCTATGCCTCTCTTTTTGTCAATATGTGTAACTATTATCTCTGTCAGTCTGTCTTTTCTAATGTCTTTATCTGTCTTCCATCCGTCCATCCTCTCTCTCCTTCTCTATCTCTCTCTCTCTCTCTCTCTCTCTCTCTCTCTCTCTCTCTCTCTCTCTCTCTCTCTCTCTCAAAAATCGTGATGGTAGTCAAAAGGAATGAGTAGCATTATGCAACATCACTATCTAAAGACTATATTGTCTTGTATAATATTAATAAAATACAACATACTATCCATCATTTACGTGTATTTCATATTGATAGGTATGTAGCAATTGTGTATACATTTGCTGGTTAATTTACTCTCTCTCTCACACACACTCTCTCTCTCTCTCTCAGTACATTAATAGCGTACGGTGTGTTTCCTTCAGTAAATATATTGGCCTTCCACCCCCCACCAGCCTTTCTCTTATCCCCCCCCCCCCCCTCTTCTTCCAACTCTCCTTCTCCTCATCTCCCCCATTTTATCCTCTCCCCTCCCCTGTCTTTCCGCGTACATCTTTATATTTCTTAATTTTCCATTTCCCCTTTTCATTTTACTCCTCCTCCTCCTCCTTTTTGTGCTCCTCCATCTCCTCCTCTTCTTCTTCCACCTCCACCTCTTTCTTCTCTCTTCCTATTCTACCTCTTCTTCTTCCTCCTCTTTCTTCTTCTCTCTTCCTCTTTCTCTTCTTATTTCTCTTCATTGTCTTCTTCCTTTTCTTTGTTCTTCTCTCTTCCTCTTCTTCTTATTCCACATTCTGTTCTTTTTCCTCCTCTTTCTTCTTCTCTCTTCCTCTTCTTCTCCCTCCTCTTTCTTCTTCTCTCTTCCTCTTTCTCTTCTTCTTATACCTCCTCCTCTTCTTCTTCCTCCTATTTCTTCTTTATTCATCTTCCTCCTTTCCTCCACCTCTTCCTCCTTCTAATTACCTCCTCCTTCCTTCCCGTCTGTCATAACAATTGATGAGGTGTGATTGCGTACAGGTAAGTGTGTGTGTGTGTGTGTGTGTGTGTGTGTGATCTTGATTAGTTCTGATCTATAAGACTATGAATAATTATGGGAGAGGAAAGCATAGGTGATAGTAGTTACTATTTAACGAAAGGTAGTTTATAAGTAAGTATATACTTATGAAACGATAGGGTTAGACAGTTAGGTAAATAAGAAATATAATAAAAAATAGGCAGAAAATATCAAGACAATAAAAACCAAGCAGAAGTGTATATATCTTACTCTCTCAATCACAAATGGGTAAGCAGGTTGTTCAAACACAATACAAAATATACTGAAAATAATATACTGATAATAATATACTGATAATAAGTAACTTAAGAAACCTACAAGATAACCGAGTGTGCAAGATTGAGAAGGGCTGGGAAAGATGGGTTGGTAAAGAGGGATTAATAAAGAGGGGTTGATTGAAAAGGATTAATAAAGAGGGGTGATCAAGAGGGGTTTATAAAAGACTATAAGCAAATGGGTAGGAAGGAGGGGGGGGGGGAAGAATCGTGAGGCAGATGATTTGAAGAGAAAGGAAAGGTGGGGGGAAGGGGGAGGAGGAGGAAGATGCATGTGTCGTGAGGAAGATGGGAGGAGGAAGGGGGGGGGGGGGGGGGGGGGGGTGGAGGAGGAGGGGTATAGGATGAGGATAAATTTAGTAATACTTTTACTTATAATATGAATAATAATAACTATTAATTACTATTATTATTATCTTATTAGTATTAGTATTATAATGCAATAGTGTTGAGGATAACCATTATAGTTACATTAATAATCTTACGAATACTATAATAGTAATATTTGAGAGAGAGAGAGAGAGAGAGAGAGAGAGAGAGAGAGAGAGAGAGAGAGAGAGGGGGGGGGGAGGCTATTGCTAATACCTTTATCTCTTGACACTGAAAGATTCTCTCTTTTCCATTCCCCCCCCCCCCTCTCCCCCTTCCTAGCCCCCCTCCCACCCACACCACTTCTTCCCTTTCTCCTTGCTTACACACACACACACACACACACACACACATACTTTTTTACCGAGTGACAAAAATATTAAAATAAACTAAGAGATAAAACAATCAGTAAATAATTAAGATATTAAGATAGCAGGTAAAATTAATGATATGAGAAAATGTGTGTGTGTGTGTGTGTGTGTGATATTATGAACAACTGCCAGAAAACTATAGGTATAACATTTTGGATAGTCACTCATTTACTGCACTTGTCCTAGGTTTAAGTCTCAGCCAAGGTACAATCTAGTGAGGCTTGGGTAGTGAGAGGGAAGGGTAGACGTTGATTTTTCTTTCCTGTAATTTGGTCTATAGGAAGGAATCAGAAGGAGCGTGAAATATTAAGGGGAGAAGGGCCGTTTTTCTGGCCCCCCTTCTACCTCATGTTTAGCCCCATTAGTTTTCAGATCATAAGACGTCCAGCCCATTGGTTTGGCGACTTTAACACTTTTCGCCCCATTTCGTTGTCAATTTGAAGACCTTTCGTGCCATTTAGGTGTCAATTTGTTTTCTGGCGAGCGATAGCAAGCCTTTAATTTTAAGAGGAACTTGCCTTTAGCCGTTTTTTTTTTTTTTTTTTTTTTTTTTTTTTTTTACCGAAAAATGTACAAATTTATCTTGGGGGGGGGGTGGGGGGGGGAGTCTAGCGGGTGTGTTTTTTTTTTTAAAGTTTGATGGAGGACACATAAAATAGTAAAAAGATACCTAGATGAGCAAATAAATACGGCCATCTCCCCATAAGTGTATTCTGTTATGTCTCGGGTGCTTTATTTGGCGGAGATTGTACTAGATGTGGTGACGATTGTGAGGTGGTTTATGGTCAAACTGGTGGTGAGGAGGGCTGGTGAAGTGATTGTAGTAGTGGAAGTGGCTAGAAACATTTGGAGGTGGTGATTGTTGTTGTAGTGGTGGTGGTGATTGTAGTAGTGGAAGTGGCTAGAAACATTTGGAGGTGGTGATTGTTGTTGTATTGGTGGTGGTGATTGTAGTAGTGGAAGTGGCTAGACACATTTGGAGGTGGTGATTGTTGTAGTGGTGGTGGTGATTGTAGTAGTGGAAGTGGCTAGAAACATTTGGAGGTGGTGATTGTTGTAGTGGAAGTGGCTAGAAACATTTGGAGGTGGTGATTGTTGTTGTATTGGTGGTGGTGATTGTAGTAGTGGAAGTGGCTAGAAACATTTGGAGGTGGTGATTGTTGTAGTGGTGGTGGTGATTGTAGTAGTGGAAGTGGCTAGAAACATTTGGAGGTGGTGATTGTTGTAGTGGTGGTGGTGATTGTAGTAGTGGAAGTGGCTAGAAACATTTGGAGGTGGTGATTGTTGTAGTATTGGTGGTGGTGATTGTAGTAGTGGAAGTGGCTAGAAACATTTGGAGGTGGTGATTGTTGTTGTATTGGTGGTGATTGTAGTAGTGGAAGTGGCTAGAAACATTTGGAGGTGGTGATTGTTGTAGTATTGGTGGTGGTGATTGTAGTAGTGGAAGTGGCTAGAAACATTTGGAGGTGGTGATTGTTGTTGTATTGGTGGTGGTGATTGTAGTAGTGGAAGTGGCTAGAAACATTTGGAGGTGGTGATTGTTGTTGTATTGGTGGTGATTGTAGTAGTGGAAGTGGCTAGAAACATTTGGAGGTGGTGATTGTTGTAGTATTGGTGGTGGTGATTGTAGTAGTGGAAGTGGCTAGAAACATTTGGAGGTGGTGATTGTTGTTGTATTGGTGGTGATTGTAGTAGTGGAAGTGGCTAGACACATTTGGAGGTGGTGATTGTTGTTATAGTGGTGGTGATTGTAGTAGTGGAAGTGGCTAGAAACATTTGGAGGTGGTGATTGTTGTTGTAGTGGTGGTGATTGTTGTAGTGGTTGCGATTGTTGTTGTGGTATTGTTGGTGGTGGTGATTGTGGAAAAGGTGATTGTAGTAGAGGTGGAGGTTGATCTGGAGATGAAGATGGTGATTGTCTCTGTTTTATAATATTGGTGATGATTGTTAGGATATGATTGTTATTATATATGTGTTTACATGGTTAATGCTATAATTGTGATTGTATGTTATGAGTGATTGTTCATGTTGGATTTGTGATTGTGTAGAAGGTAGCGATTGTCTGTGAAAAGGCTGAGTGTGGTGAAGTGTTGTGATGTAACATGGATGATTGCTTTTAAGGTGTGGTGAATGTCCGTGTGGTGATAGAATTGTTTGTGGTGACTGTTTTGTGGTGAGGTATGGTTCTGTGGATTATGATTTATGGTGGTGATAATGGAACATGTGATAGTAAATAAAATAAAACACATAAACACACATATATATATATATATGCGAATATGCTTCCACACTAAAGGTGTGTAGAAAAGGGTAGGTTCACTGCACAAAGTTTAAAAAATGTTAGTGCTAAAATTAAATTGCATCTAAAATATATTGCATGCACAAAATAAGGGTTTAAAAAGTATGTCCGAGTATCTTATTAGAAGGCTCGGACTGTTGTGTACATATTAAAATAATGTTTATGTAAAAGTGTTAAAATGCATTTCTCTACTTTCGTAGATCTTCAGTTATTATAAAAAATTGCAAGAGTGGCTGGCTCCAGAGTCAGGTATTTGTTCTGTACTCTTCTGTGGATTTCCAGTCACAGTGACTGGAAATCCACAGAAGAGTACAGAACAAATACCTGACTCTGGAGCCAGCCACTCTTGCAATTTTTTATAATAACTGAAGATCTACGAAAGTAGAGAAATGCATTTTAACACTTTTACATAAACATTATTTTAATATGTACACAACAGTCCGAGCCTTCTAATAAGATACTCGGACATACTTTTTAAACCCTTATTTTGTGCATGCAATATATTTTAGATGCAATTTAATTTTAGCACTAAAATTTTTTAAACTTTGTGCAGTGAACCTACCCTCTTCTACACACCTTTAGTGTGGAAGCATATTCGCATATATTTTTACCACAAGAATCAATATTTTTCATGTTTTATATATATATATATATATATATATATATATATATATATATAATTATATATATATATTAAAATCGCCACATTAATGGGGCAAATGTCTTAAAGATATCAAAGCTAATGGGGAGTAAACATGAGGGAGAAGGGGGTCCTGAAAACCCCACCTTAATGAATGTGTGTTGCTAAGATTGATTGATTATGAATAACTTACGTGATGCATGTATTGATAGTTATTGATAGATACAGTATATTGTTGTTGCCATTGCTAGTGTGATCATTATGTGTTTATATACTGTATGTGGTGGGTTTAAGGAGGTAGTAGTTATTGTTTGGTCTATATATATGTTTGTTTATTTATTGTAAAGTAACCTCGGTAGACCTCCATCAAGCTTTAAAAAAAACCCACCCCCTAGATCCCCCTTCAAGATACATTTGTACATTATTCGGGAGAAAAATATCCTGGCCAAAGGCTGGTTCCTCTTAGAATAACCTAATATATTAATTTCACTCCCAACACCAAATCCCTCCCAATTAAATTACAGGTTCGCTATCGCTCGCCAGGAAAAAATCGACACCTAAATGGCACGAAGGTCTTTATATTGACAAAGAAATGAGACGAAAGGTCTTAAAATCGCCAAATCAATACAACGAACGTATTAAAATTTCAATGCTAATGTGACTAAACATGAGGGAGAAAAATCAACTACCTCCCCCTTATTGAGAGTAGTGCTGGTAGTAATATTGGTCGTGGAGGTAGTGGTGGTAATAATGTTGGTAGTAGTATTGGTGGTAGTAATATTGGTAGTAGTATTGGTGGTAGTAATATTGGTAGTAGTATTGGTGGTAGTAATGTTGGTAATAGTATTGGTGGTAGTAGTGGTGGTAATAATGTTGGTAGTAGTAGTATTGGTGGTGGTAATATTGGTAGTAATGTTGGTAATAGTATTGGTGGTGGTAATATTGGTAGTAATGTTGGTAGTAGTATTGGTGGTAGTAATGTTGGTAATAGTATTGGTGGTAGTAGTGGTGGTAGTAATGTTGGTAGTAGTATTGGTGGTAATAATGTTGGTAGTAGTTTTATTGGTGGTAGTAATGTTGGTAGTAGTATTGGTGGTAATAATGTTGGTAGTAGTATTATTGGTGGTAGTAATGTTGGTAGTAGTATTGGTGGTAATAATGTTGGTAGTATTATTATTGGTGGTAGTAATGTTGGCCGTGGTAGTAGTAGCTGTGGTAATAATGTTGGTAGTAGTAGTATTGGTGGTAGTAATATTGGTATGAGTGCCAAAAACCACCACCACCACCACCACCTGCTGTTACCTCCCCCCCCCCCCCGCTCTCTCGAGACCGGCAGGAAAGGGGTATAGTGACGGCAGTAGTAGTAATGTTGGTAGTCGTAATGTAGGTAGTAGTAGTAATGTTGGTAGTGTTGGTATTAGTAATAATGTTGGTAGTGTTGGTAGTTAATGCTTGTAAAATGTCCAGTGTTGGTAGTAGTGTTGTCTGTTGGTAGTAGTTGTTGTAGTACTATTGATAATGTTGGTAGGCCTAGTAGTAATATTGATAATGTTGATAATAGTGCTGGTAGTAGTAGTAGTAATATTGATAATGTTGGTAGTAATGTTGTTGGTAGTAATAGTAATATTGATAATGTTGGTAGAAGTAGTAGTAGTAATAATGATAATGTTGGTAGTGTTGGTATGAGTGCCAACTCCCCCCCCCCTCCCCACCCCCAGAGACCAGCAGGAAAGTGAAAGTACCCGGCTGGCTGGCTGACTGGCTGAATAACTGGCTGACTGGCTGTATAAGTGGCTATGTGGCTGGCTAACTGGCTGACTGGTTGGATGGCTGGCTGTATAACTGGCTGGCTGTATAGTGCTGGATGTATAAGTGGCTGTGTTGCTTGTTGATTGGTTAGTTGGCTGGGTGGATAACTGTATGACTGTATAACTGGTTGTATAAGTGGCTATGTGGCTGGCTAAATGGTTAACTGGCTGGCTGTATGGCTGGTTAAATGGCTAGCTAATGACTGGTTGTATAAGTGGCTATGTGGCTGGCTAGATGGTTAACTGGCTGGCTGTATGGCTGGTTAAATGGCTAGCTAATGACTGGTTGTATAAGTGGCTATGTGGCTGGCTAGATGGTGTACTGGCTGGCTGTATGGCTGGTTAAATGGCTAGCTAATTGGCTGACTGGTAGATTGGCTAGTTAACTGGCTGATTGGCTGGAAGGCTGACTGGTTGATAGACTGGCTGTGTGACTGATTGAATAACTAAACGTATGGCTGATTGATTGGCTGGTTAAGTGGTTGATTGGCTGGTTAAGTGGTTGATTGACTGAATGACTGTATGGCTCTTTAACCCATTCAGTACCGGTAACATCCTTTTCAGTATATTTTGGTAACTATTAGACGATTTTAGTCCGATTAGGAAAGACGTCTACCAATTAAAAGGCTACAGACTATCTTAATTAATCCTTGTAGCTACCATATATCCTTCCTAAACTTAATAAAATCGTCTAATTGTAGCTGAAATCCAAATAAAAGACGTCGCCGGTACTGGAAGGGTTAAGGGGAAGTTTTTAGTTTGTTTCCTACTCCTCCAGCTATCTTAAAATTTCACCTCCTTGACCCCCTTTCAACATATATTTGTACAATTTTCGGTAGAAAAATTTCCCGGCCTGGTTACTCTTAAATTACGGGCTCGGTATCGCTCGCCAGGATAAAATAGACACCTAAATGGCACGAAAGGTCTTAAAATTGACAGAATGGGGCGGAAATTCTTAAAATCACCAAACTAATGGGGCAAACGTCTTAAAATCTCAAAAAGCAATGGGACAAGACATGAGGGAAAGGGGTCAAGAAAAAATTCCCTCAAGTGGAAATCTCCCCTTAACTTGACATATTGATTATACCCTGTTCATGATAGGTAGGCTAGAAATCCCCACCCCAACCTCTCATAACTCAAAAAAGACTAGGTTAATCGAGCTAATATTTCTACCAATTGGGAAGAGTCGGCCAGGGAAGAGATGTGGACATTTGCTATGGTTCTTGATTTTGGCCTAGTTATAATAAAGGGACTATAGTTTGTAGACAAGCATATCGGCTGAGTGGAGGGTTTACTGAAGGTCTAATGAATTGATTTACTGACCCGATCACCTGTTAACTTTGACTGTGTTAGTGACTGTAAGTGACTGTCTGCCTTAATGTGTGTGACTGTGACTGTAAGTGACTGTCTGACTGTGTGTGTGACTGATTGTATGACTGTCTGCCTTAATGTGTGTGACTGTGACTGTAAGTGACTGTCTGACTGTGTGTGTGACTGATTGTATGACTGTCTGCCTTAATGTGTGTGACTGTGACTGTAAGTGACTGTCTGACTGTGTGTGTGACTGTCTATCTATGTGTGTGTGACTTACTGTGACTGTAAGTGACTGTCTGACTGTGTGTGTGACTGTCTATCTATGTGTGTGTGTGACTTACTGTGACTGTTTGACTGTGTGTTACTGAGTGTATGACTGTCTGCCTATATGTTTGTGACTGACTAATTGACTGTCTGCCTATGTGTGTGTGACTGTTACTGTGGCTGTATGTGACTGTAAGTGATTGTCTGACTGTGTGTCTGTGACTGACTGTAAGTGACTGTCTGGCTGTGTAAGTGACTGTCTTGCTGTGTGTATGTGACTGTGACTGTGAGTGACTGTATGACTGACTGTATATTACAGTGTTTGAGGCCGTACACGTAACTGTGATGATGCAACACTACTTCTTGTCTTCACTTCTTCTTACTCCAACACCAATATATATATATATATATATTATATGTGTGTGTGTGTGTGTGTGTGTGTGTGTGTGTGTGTGTGTGTGTGTGTGTGTGTGTGTGTTGATAAGTATAGGCCTTTACATATGTATTGCTATTACCATATTATTGCTGCAATATCTCTATCATTGCAATATCCTTTGGTTTACAAGCTACCGTTGGTTGCATGACATCAAAGTAACAACCAATATGTTGGTGAATGATACATGAACAACTAACACATTCGTTTATACACAATGTTAAGGGGAGGTCTCCACTTGAGGGATTTTTTTCTGGACCCCTTTCTCCCTCATGTTTAGCCCCATTGCTTTTGATATTATGAAACGTTTGCCCCATTAGTTTAGCGATTTTAAGAACTTTCACCCCATATTAAGACCTTTCGTGCCATTCAGGTGTCAAATTTATCCTGGCGAGCGATAGCGAGCCTGTAATTTAAGAGGAACCGGCCTTCGGCCGGGAAATTTTTCTACCGAAAAATGTACAAATATATCTTGAAAGGGACTCAAGGGGGTGTAATTTTAAGCTTGATGGAGGTCTAGGGAACAAACTAAATACCTCCCCTTAAGGAAGATATATGGCTTACCGTTTAGTTATAACAACGCGTAATATTTCGGGGAAGGGGTGACTATACTGGGTACCATTATTCACGATTATTATGACATCAACGTACATGCATTTACCTAGATGTCGGTGAAAATAAATAAAGTCGTTATTTTGTGTTGTAAAATTAGGTTAATCTGTTAAATGTTAACATTTTAGCAATTTTGTATACCAGGAAAATTCAAACATCGTGCTATAGCTAGAGGAAAATGGTTAAGGGGAGGTATTTAGTTTGTTCCCTAGACCTCCAGCAAGCTTAAAATTACACCCCCTTGAGTCCCTTTCAAGATTAATTTGTACATTTTTCGGTAGAAAAATGTTCCGGCCGAAGGCCGTTTCTTCTTAAATTACAGGCTCGCTATCGCTCGCCAGGATAAAATCGACACCTGAATGGCACGAAAGGTCTTAAAATGGGGTGAAAGTTCTTAAAATCGCCAAACTAACGGGGCGAACGTTTTATAATATCAAAAGCAATGGGGCTAAACATGAGGGAGAAAGGGGTCAAGAAAAAAATCCCTCTAGTGGAGATCTCCCCTTAAGTAAAAACAGCTTTGTAAGAGTTTCCCCTTGCTATTTTTTCTTGTTAATATGTTTTCTGATTTGGGTAATGCTTAACTGCAGATCACCGTGCTAGTTGGGCTAGTGGAGGGATTCACGCGATAGCAAGCATGCAATTTAGATGGAATCAACCGGGACATTTTCCTACCGAAAAATGTACAAATTTATCTCAAAGGTGGGGTCTTGGAGGTATTTTTGTTTAAGCCTGATAGAGGTCTAGGTAGCCAAAAATATATATATATATACATAAATAAATACAGACAGAAAGAAAGAAAGAATTGCCAAATAATAGGTAAATACTTTGTGAGCGTTTCCTCTTACCATTTTCTTTGTATATGTGTTCCTCTTTGGGTCATGATTAACTGCAGATTATCGTGACAGATAGTGGAAGGCTTAATGCAGACGTTTTCTGGAAACTATTCTCCCTCATGTTTAGCCCCATTACTTTTGTAATTATTAGACGCTCGGCTCATTGATTTGGCAATTTTAAGAATTTTCGCCCCATATCTTTGTCATTTTTAAGACCTTTCGTGGCATTTAGGTGTCGCTTTATTCCTGGCGAGCAATAGTAAGCCTGTAATTTAGGCCGGGACTTTTTTCCACGGAAATGTTTTCAAATTTATCTCTTGGGTGTGTTTATTTTAAGCTTGATGGAGGTCTGCAGTAGGTAGCAAACTAAAAACTAAAATAAAAATAAATATACAGTATATATATATATATATATGTATATATATATATATATATATATATATATATATATATATATATATATATATATATATATATATATATATATATATTCACTGTATTACCTCTTACTATTAATATTTGGTGATAAGGAAAGTGACCAGGTACAAGCTAGATAATCGAGGCGATTCATTTTCATTGACGTCCACCCCCTCTCTTGGATTACGTGGTCTGGCAATAGATAGATAGATAGATAGATAATATAATGAGTATTGTTTTGTATTACTATCAGTCGTTGTATTACACTGTGATACTAATACACCTGCAGTATTGTGTAAGTTGGTTCAGTTACACACACACGCACACACATTTAGAAACACATCATACGCGCCCGCGCGCACACACACACACACACACACACACACACACACACACACACACACACACACACACACACACACACACACACAACCCGTAGCCTAGTAGGTAGAGCTCTCGTCTCACACACGAGGGGTCGGGGGTTCAATCCCCGGCCGGGCGGAGACAAATTGGGCTTGTCTCCTTTCATGTGTTAGCCTCAGTTCACCCAGCTGTAAATAGGTACCTGGAATAAGTGGACGACGTTGTGACGTCCCATCTGGGGTTGGCAAAAATGGTACAAGGCGAGATGGGTATCATATGGTTCACCTAAGCTGATGGCTACCTAAGCCTTCGGGCGAGACGGTACCGTCTATAGTGAGAATGGTACCATACAGATCCACCCTAAGCCTTCGTTTCCGATGTCGTCAATTGGCTAAAATACAGACTACACACACATCCACAGCCATTCCAACAGTACATAAAACACTTAACATGCATTTCACGCAATACATTCCCAGTTAAGGAGGCGCGATAATTTTTTTTTTTTTTTTTTTTAAGAGACAATGAACGGAGGAAGGAAAAACAGATAAAACAAAAAGGTCCATGTGCTTAAAGGCATCCTCCATTCATAAAATGTTTGTAACAACTGGATTTAAACATTTGTTGATTGTAAGTTTGTGGAAAGCAATTCGAGGGAAGTGAATTCCAAAGAGTAGTAGCTCTGGGGATAAATGAATTCTGATAAGCAGAAGTTCTGCATTGTGGAGGAGAAAGTGTAAATTCATGGGCGCTCTCAGCTGCCCTAGTTCTACGGGGAAAGATGTGGAGAGGCGGCACAATTGAAGCAAGTTCCTCGGAACAATTGCTGTGAAAATATCTGTAGAATAATGCAAGGGATGCAACGTTTCTTCGTATGGCTAATGTAGGAAGGTCCTGTGTGATTGCAGGGTTATTGATTAATCTAATAGCTTTATTTTGAATTTTGTCCAACTGCCTCAATGCAACCACTCCACTTCCACCCCACAGAGGTGAACAGTAATCCATCTGAGAGCGCACATGACTTTTATATATTACGGCCAACTGCTCGTCAGTGAAGAATTCTCGAACTCTGTACAGGAGTCCCAGTTTTTTAGAGGCATTCTTAGCAATGCTTCTAACATAATGTGTCCAGCTCAAGTTAGTAGTTAATGTTACACCGAGAATGTCAATACTAGGGGAAGTGGGAATATTTACATCATTAAAAAATATATGGGAGTCAGTGAGATTCTGTCGGTTAGAAAATTGAATGTACTTGGTTTTCTGTGCATTAAAGGAAACTAGATTCTCTTGTCCCCATTCATTAATTCTAGAAAGGTCCTGGTTCAGAGAAATTGCAGTGTTTATTTTTGAATTTATAAGATCGGGTTGGGTGAAAGAATTGGTAAATGTGAAGGAACTGTGGAGTGTTGAGTCATCTGCGTAGGAATGTATTGGATTATGAGTGGTAGATATGAGATCATTGATATGAATGAGGAACAGAGTTGGGGCCAAAACTGATCCCTGGGGAACACCAGCATTTATTGAGTGAAATTGAGAATAAAGGCCATCTACCATTACACGTATTTTTCTGTTATGAAGATAAGAAGAAATTAGTGGAACTAATGATGCAAGGCCGTAGTGTGACATCTTCGACAATAAGGATTGATGCCAGACTCTATCAAATGCCTTTGATATATCCAGTGCTATTGTATGTGTTTCACCATGTTGGTCTGTAGCTTGGTTGATTTGATGCGTAAGAAGGCAAAGAAAGTCTGCAGTTGATCGACATCGTCTAAAACCATATTGCCTATCACTGATTAATTTATTATTCTCCAGATGCTTAATTATGTGATTATTTAATATAATTTCAATATAATTATTTAATATAATGAGCTTAGCTCGCATTGCGTGGATTCCCCTTGACGAACTAGTAACTGAGTAACTGAGTAACACACACACACACACATAACCATTTCCTGTGTACTTTCTTCCTGCACCTTCCTTGACCTTTCGGAGGGGGGGGGGGGGGAATTACATATGAGAGAGAGAGAGAGAGAGAGAGAGATGGTGTGATGTTGACGTTTATTATGCCTCAAATGGAACGTCACAAAGGCCCACAATAAGGAAAAACATTCGTATATAGGACATACAAACGATGTTATGCAGTTTAGTCAGAAGTGTTATATCCCCGTGTTTCTGCCCTCCCCCCCTCCCCCCCTCCCCCGTACCCCCTAATCAAATTGACCCCCCCCCCTTTCAATCTCTTTCTCCCCACAGATTTTATTACCCCCTCTTTTACCCTCCACTGACTCACGATTTGATTTGCATGTGTGTGTGCGCGCGTGTGTCTGTATGCGGATAGAGAGTCCCCCCCCCCCCCAACTCCCTCAGTTTTCAAGATGGAGAGCCCATAATTGGCATGAATACTAAGGGGATGCAAAAATAGGTCTTAGCGAATTATTTGTTGTTCCCTCACACACCGGGCTCCCCCCCCCCCCCCAGCGCCGGGTACCTCAGCTAGTATATATATATATATATATATATATATATATATATATATATATATATATATATGCTGTTTGTATATATAATTGTATTTATTTTATTTTATTTGTTTGTATTTATATATGTGCGTAGCCTACACTTGTTAGTGTGCGTGAATATGTATATGGTGAATGAATATGTGTATGTATGTGTATGTGTGTGCACATGCCTGCATTATGTATGTGTGCCTATACATGTTAGATTTCTGACGTTCAATATTCCTGTGGTCATTACTTTATAATACTGTATATTACTAGTGGGTGATGTGTTATGTAAATTATAATTAATTTACGTGTATATAATTAGTTAATTTTACATACATATAATTAGTTAATTTTACATACATATAATTATTTTATTTTACATACATATAATTATTTTATTTTACATACATATAATTATTTTATTTTACATACATATAATTATTTTATTTTACATACATATAATTATTTTATTTTACATACATATAATTATTTTATTTTACATACATATAATTATTTTAGCATGATTCTCGGAGTCTTTGAAATGCAGTGCTAGCAATAATTTGTCCAAACACATTGTATCGTAATTACCATGTAGTACCGGTAGTTACTTAAGATCTGTAATTAACAGTTAGTATAGTTGGAAAGTAACCTTGGAGTTTTACCTCATTTGTTTGGGGATAATAAGACGTTTTACCCTATTCAGGTGCCGATTTTTTCTGGGCGAAAGATAGAGCGCCTGTAACATAGAAGAAATCGGCCTTTGCCCTGGACTAATAAAAACAAATATACAATTTTAGCTTGAAGGGGGTCTGGGTGGGCATTTTAGCTTGAAGGGGGTCTGGGAAGGCGGTTGTTTTTTTGTTTAAGGGGGGGGGGGGGGGATGAGCGTATTTATTTATCTTTTTATCTTTTATTTTCCTCCCTAGCCCTCCATCAAGCTTTAAGGGCAGGTTTTTAGTTAGTTCGCTAGACTTCCATCAAGCTTAACATTACAGCCCCTAGACCCCTTTTCAAGATAAATTTGTACATTTTTCGGTAGAAAATGTGCCGGCCGAAGGCCGGTTCCTCTTAAATTACAGGCTCGCTATCGCTCGCCAGGAAAAAATCGACACCTAAATGGCACGAAAAGTCTTAAAATTGACAGAAATGGGGCGAAAGTTCTTAAAATCGCCAAACTAATTGGGCGAACGTCTTATAATATCAAAAGCAATGGGGCTAACCATGAGGGAGAAAGGGGTTAAGAAAAAAATCCCTCAAGTGGAAATCTCCCCTTAAAGAAAACACCTCTAGAACCCCTTTCAAGATGGACTAGGCCAGTTCTTCCTTTAATTCATTCATTCATACATTCATCCATCCACCAATCCATTCAACCATCGATCCTTTCATTCATCTAGCCATCCATCCATTCATCCTTGCACTCATCCATCCAACCATCGATATTATTTAAGTCGGCCATCCATCCTTGAACCCATTTGACTATCGATCCTTAAAATCACCCATCCATCCATCCATCTTACCATGCACCCATTCACACATCCACATATACACCCATCCATCCACCCATGCACTATTTCGTCATCCACTCATCCATCTATCCTGCATTTAAAGTACCCCTGCTCTCCCATCTTTCCCTGTGTGTGTGTGTGTGTGTGTGTGTGTGTGTGCTGTATATAGTATGGTCACCCCTGCATCCCTGTCACTCCCTATCAATGAGAGAGAGAGAGAGAGAGAGAGAGAGAGAGAGAGAGAGAGAGAGAGAGAGAAATATTGATTGATTGGTTGACCGACTAATAGATAAAGACATTGTTCCATAGAGAGAAAGATAGAGATATAAGATAGGTAGATATATAGAAAAGATAAATATATATAGATACAGAGAGAGAGAGAGAGAGAGAGAGAGAGATTGGCAAAGAAAGAAAAGCTAAAAAAGATAGCCTGACAGAAAATGGTGAGAGTGACTTTGAGGAGGGGTCACTAATATACAGTAAGTCCGTCACTCCTCTGTTTATCATATTTACTTCCGGGAACTGCACTATTCAGATGGACACTGGCGTCAATAAAGATACTACTACTACTACTACTACTACTACTACTACTACTACTACTACTACTACCACAACAACAACTACTAATACTAATACTACTACTACTAATAATAATAATAATGATAATAATAATAAAATAATAATAATAATCATAATATTTGAATATCATAATTTCATAGTGCCTTGAACAAATATATGGACAATAAATTATATCCTCACAATGAATCAACATTAATTGTATCGAGTAAATTTAATGTGATAATATATTTTTCAACTGCCATCCCGATACGTATACCTAAGTTGTAATTAATAAACGCATTTGCAACATACATTAATAATAATAATAATAATAATAATAATAATAATAATATTAATTACTATAAAATTTGCAAAAGAGGTACAGCAAAACTAAAAAGAAATATATATACACAGTGAAATACAAGTAACATGAAAATATGATGCATTGTAATGGCAAATAGATAACAGAAATTTTGTATTAATATTGAATTACTATTAATCGAATAAGATATCTAAACAACATATATTAATACGCGCAAGACAATATTGTTAATGAGAGTTTAATACGAAGAAATATGGTAACATTATCAGAAGGAAGAAAATAATACAAAACGAAAAATTAAGACAAATATATAGTCTCTCTCTCTCTTTATTTGTAAGCTTCCAGAGAGAGAGAGAGAGAGAGGGGGGGGGGGGGGTGTGCAGCACCAGCAGAAGAAGACTCTTCGCCAAATTTCACTTTCCCCTTCAACTTTCACCCCAGGATCGAGTGTCCCTCTTGGCGGGCTTTTAATTCCGCGACCACTGCCATCATCCCTCTACCGCCAAATTTTCAGGGGGGTAAATAGTCCAGGAGTGTTTTGTTGAATATTTAGATTGGTTAATCTTAGAGGTTTAATTTTTTTTTTTTTTTTAATTATTATTATATACTGTATATTATAATTTTATTATCATTGTTACTATTATTATTATTATTATTTATTAATTTTATTATTATTATTATGATTATTATTATTATTATTATTATTATTATTATTATTATAACAATTTAAACTGGTATTTATTCATTGTGTTTCTCATGTTCTCATGTTTAAATAATTATATTGTTATTGCTACTGGTATTACTTTTGTAGTTTCTTTATTTTATTATTATTATTATCATTATTATTATTATTTTTTATGATTATTATTGTTAATAATTTTATATTATTATTATTATTGTTGTTGTTAGTGGTGTTGTTGTTGTGTTAGTATGTAGCAAGATAATGCTAAATCATTATTTGTATTCAAATTGATTTTAATATTTATATTTGTATTCATAAATAATTAACATTATATGTTCTTATTGTACATCGGAGGCCATGATTTATTAACATTGTGTAGCAATGAAAATGTTTATTAATATTCATGTGTTTAATAGGGGTTCTTGTACTTTCATGTATATATTCATTTTGTTAATTTGTGTTATATTAGTCCTATTGTTTTTATTAATTTATTATTTTATTATTATTATTATTATTATTTTGGTATTATTTTGTATTTGTTGATTTCATTTTATAAACTGTTGTATACATATTAGAATAATGACAATTATAATTATTTTCATTATAATTTGTATTAGTATCTATTTATTTACTTGAGGTAGGTGTAATTTTTACCCGTATTTGGTCTATAAGCGGTCTTTTTGGATCTTCCTTGTTTCAATCCATTAGTTTTGAGATTTTAGGCCGTTTCACTCCATTAGTTTGGCGATAATAGGACGCTTCAATCCATTCAGGTATCGTTTTTTTCTGGGTGAACGATAGTGAGCCTGTAACTTAAAATAATTTGGCCTTCGGCCAGGACATTGATTCATCGAAAAACAAAAAAAATAGCTTGAAGGGGGTTGGGTGGGCATTTTATAGTTTGAAGGAAGTCGGGGAAGGCGTTTTGATATCCCAAGGGACAAACTAAAATACATTGCTCGAAAATGGCAGAAACAAGCAAAATCCTCAATAATAAGTAAACAAAATATCATAATATCGCCCAAGAAGTCTTACCAGATAGTGTTAAGACTAGAGGTTAGTTTTCGGGGTTGTGATTGTAGAGTTGGCTTATGGGGAGGTTTTTGTTTCTCCCTAGACCTTCATCAGTCTGTAGAAAAAAAGAAAAAAAAAAAAAAAATACAAATAATAATAATAATAATAATAATACTGATTAAAAAAAAACTTCGTAATAAATTTGTACATATATTAAAAATTTCCCGGCTAAAGACCCATTCCTCCAAAATTACAGGCTCGCATTCACTCGCCTTGAACAACATCGAGATCTTAATGGAACAACAGGTCTAAAAAAATTTGACAAAGAATGTGGCGAAAGGTCTTAAAATTGCCAAACTAATACAGCAAACGTCTTAAAATCTCAAAACTAATGGGGCTAAGCACAAGGGAGAAAGGGGTACTAGGAAAAGAACCCCTTAAACATTGCTGTAAATATAGTTATGATATTGTTGTAGTAATGTTGGTGGATGTTGTAAGGGGGGTGGGGGTTGAATGATGGTGGTAGTTTTTTTTTTTTTTTTTTTTTTCCCAACTTACTTCCTCTCGGGCATAGGCTGAGAGCCTTAACATTCACCGCTTTACAATGAACAGTGAAGCCCGTGAGGTCTTGTTCCAGTCTAGGGAGTGAGACATGTGAAGCACGTAGAGTACAACGAGCACCTGCCATCTTGCCTTCATATGAGGCACGGTGCTCACTCATGGCCCGAAACGACCCCATCTCTGAAGCCACCTCGTTCCCGTGCTTCACTGTCTCATCCCCTACACTCGGACTCTCACACTTACACACACACAACGCCACCTGTTGAGCAGATAACTCACCAGGCATTGCACCCCTATAGCATATTTTGAATATGGGAATATTCATACAGTGCCATTTAATCAGGGAACAATGAGGGTATTTTATTGACGTTTCGGTGGGCTTGTGGTAATGCACTGATACCAGGTACAGCACAAATTCCATCCAAATAATATCTTCCCATTGATACATAGGGATTTGAACCCGGGACCTTTGGATTACCAGGCCAGTGGCAAGACCACTCCGCCACACCTCCCCTGTGGTGATGTGGTGATGGTTGTGGTGGCAGGGGGCTGTGGTGAGTGATGGTGGTAGCTATGGCAATAGTTGTGATGTCAGGGTGTTGTGGTGAGTGATGGTGGTAGTTATGGCAATGGTTGTGATGAGGGATGGTGATAGTTGTGGTGATGACAAGTGGTTGTGATGTCAGAGGGTTGTGGGAAGCGATGGTGGTAGTTGTGATGTCATGGAGTTTTGGTTGTGATGTCATGGGGTTGTGGGAAGCGATGATGGTAGTTGTGGTGATGTTTGTGATGTCATGGGGTTGTTGTGATGTCAGGGGGTTGTGGGAAGTGATGGTGGTAGTTGTGGTAATGGTTGTGGTGTAAGGGGGTTGTGGTGGTTGATAGTGGTAGTTGTGGCAATGGTTGTGATGTCAGGGGGTTGTGGGAAGTGATGGTGGTAGTTGTGGTGTAAGGGGGTTGTGGTGGTTGATAGTGGTAGTTGTGGCAATGGTTGTGATGTCAGAGGGTTGTGGGAAGCGATGGTGGTAGTTGTTATGTCATGGAGTTTTGGTTGTGGTGTCATGGGGTTGTGGGAAGCGATGATGGTAGTTGTGGTGATGTTTGTGATGTCATGGGGTTGTTATTGTGATGTCAGGGGGTTGTGGTAATGGTTGTGGTGTAAGGGGGTTGTGGTGGTTGATAGTGGTAGTTGTGGCAATGGTTGTGATGTCAGGGGGTTGTGGTGATGGTGATGGTTGTTTTGGTCGATGGTGGTAGTTGTGATATCAGGGGGTTGTGGGAAGCGATGGTGGTAGTTGTGGTAATGTGCAATGGAGTACATAGTCAGTGAAAGTACCTGGTAGGCAGCACACGAATGGTTGTAGCCAGCCAGAGTCGATTGTGATAGCTGGAGATTGTGGTGATTATTGTGCTGGTGATAATTGTGGTGGTTGGGTAGTAGTGGTGGTGATTGTGATAGCTGGTGGTGGTGGTGGTGATTCTGGTGTGGAGATTGTGGTGGTTGGGTAGTAGTGGTGGTGGTGGGGTAGTGGTGGTGATGATTCTGGTGCTGGAGATTGTGGTGATTGTGATTGTGATGGTAGTGATTGTGGTGGTTGGGTAGTGGTGATTGTGATAGCTGGTGGTAGTGATTGTGGGTAGTGATTGTGGTGGTGTCGATTGTGATAGTGGTGGTGGGGTAGTGGTGGTGGTGGTGGGGTAGTGGTGGTGATGGTGGTCGTGGTGATGATAGAAACATTTTAGGCAATGTATAATAATGAACATAAATTAATAGATAACACTCGAATGGTTGCAGCCAGTGTCGATTGAGATGATTGTATGCAGTTTAAGAAGCACCTATGTTACTAAGAGGGTTGATTGAGATCGTATAGACCCATTTGAGTCGTTGAAGTAGATTATAACTTAGAGAAAACCGTCCAATGGTAACCACAACATGATAACAATAACGCAATGGTGGTGAAGGGGTTAAGTGTGATGAGGGCCGCTTATATGTTGATGATTGTGGTAATAATGGTAATATAAAACGTAATACATCCCTGAAGAACATTTGTAACCCTTTCAGTATGTCAGGAGGCATTATTCCTTGTATTTAGTTTAGGATGGCATTTTGGAAGTCGGAGGGTTAATTGGGATAGTTTTGACCTGTTTTCCTAGAGATCCTTCCCAAAATGCATAAAATAGATTATAATATAGAAAAATCGCGTCCTCGTACCTTGAAGGAGTTTAGGGGTAGTTTTTACCGCTTTGATTCCTACAGATCCTCCTTAAGCTGCATGAAATTGTCTCATAATAGCCAGATGGTAATGAAGAAATGCGACCTCGTATAGAGTTACAATTTAGGCCTACTACAAGAACGGATGTGGGTGTATATTTTAATAGCTAATGATGTTGGTAGTTGTGATGGTGGTGAGTGGTTGTGCTGGTAGGTGTGGTAGTTGTGATGGTGGTGAGTGGTTGTGTTGATAGTTGTGATGGTGTGAGTGGTTGTGTTGGTAGTTGTGATGGTGGTGAGTGGTTGTGTTGGTAGTTGTGGTGGTGGTGAGTGGTTGTGCTGGTAGTTGTGATGGTGGTGAGTGGTTGTGCTGGTAGTTGTGATGGTAGTGAGTGGTTGTGCTGGTAGGTGTGGTAGTTGTGATGGTGGTGAGTGGTTGTTCTTGGTAGTTGTGATGGTAGTGAGTGGTTGTGCTGGTTGGTGTGGTAGTTGTGATGGTGGTGAGTGGTTGTGTTGGTAGTTGTGATGGTGGTGAGTGGTTGTGCTGGTAGGTGTGGTAGTTGTGATGGTGGTGAGTGGTTGTGTTGGTAGTTGTGGTGGTGGTGAATGGTTGTGTTGGTAGTTGTGATGGTGGTGAGTGGTTGTGTTGGTAGTTGTGATGGTGGTGAGTGGTTGTGATGGTGGTGAGTGGTGTGCTGGTAGTTGTGATGGTTGTGCTGGTAGGTGTGGTAGTTGTGATGGTGATGAGTGGTTGTGCTGGTAGTTGTGATGGTGGTGAGTGGTTGTGCTGGTAGTTGTGGTAGTTATGATGGTGGTGAGTGGTTGTGCTGGTAGGTGTGGTAGTTGTGATGGTAGTGAGTGGTTGTGCTGGTAGTTATGATGGTGGTGAGTGGTTGTGCTGGTAGTTGTGGTAGTTATGATGGTGGTGAGTGGTTGTGCTGGTAGTTGTGATGGTAGTTGTGAGTGTGGTTGTGCTGGTAGGTGTGGTAGTTGTGATGGTATTGCGTGGTTGTGCTGGTAGTTGTGGTAGTTATGATGGTGGTGAGTGGTTGTGCTGGTAGGTGTGGTAGTTGTGAGTGGTTGTGCTGGTAGTTGTGATGGTAGTGAGTGGTTGTGCTGGTAGTTGTGATGGTAGTGAGTGGTTGTGCTGGTAGGTGTGGTAGTTATGATGGTGGTGAGTGGTTGTGCTGGTAGTTGTGAGTGGTTGTGATGGTGGTGAGTGGTTGTGCTGGTAGTTGTGTGGTGGTGAGTGGTTGTGCTGGTAGGTGTGGTAGTTATGATGGTGGTGAGTGGTTGTGCTGGTAAGTGTGGTAGTTATGATGGTGGTGAGTGGTTGTGCTGGTAGGTGTGGTAGTTGTGATGGTAGTGAGTGGTTGTGCTGGTAGTTGTGGTAGTGTGTTGAAAGTTGTTGTGGTAGTGTGTTGAAAGTAGCGATGGTAGTGGGTGGTTGATTGTTATGGTAGTTGTGGTAGTAGCGATGGTGGTGAGTTGTTTTGATGGTAGTTGTGGTAGTGTGTTGATAGTTGTCTTGGTATGGTAGTGTGTTGGAAGTAGCGATGGTAGTGATTGGTTGGTTGTGCTGGTAGTTGTGGTTGTGTTCGCAGTAACGATGGTAGTGATGGTAATTGTGGTAGTAACGATGATATTGAGTGGTTGTGTTGGTCGTTGTGGAGTAGCGATGGTGGTGAGTGTGTGGTTGTGGTGGTAGTGAGTAGTAGGATGTGCTGGTAGTTGTGGTAGTGTGTACAATGTGAAAGTACTTATCGGGAAGCACATGAAGAGTGGTGGTGTGTACGTGTTGATTGTAAATGGTGATTGTGATGTGTGTGTATGTACGTGTTGATTGTAAATGGTGATTGTGATGTGTGTGTGTGTTGATTGTAAATAGTGATTGTGATGTGTGTGTGTGTGTGTGTGTGTACGTGTTGATTGTAAATGGTGATTGTGATGTGTGTGTGTACGTGTTGATTGTAATAAATGTTGATTGTGTGTGTGTGTGTTGATTGTAATGTGTGTGTGCTAACTTGGTGATTGTTGAGAAAGATTAGGGGCTAGAATTTGGGGATGAGTGTTAATTGTGGTATTTCTTTCTTTTTATTTACTCGCTCTCTCGCGCTCTCTCTCGCGCTCTCTCTCTCTCTCTCTCTCTCTCTCTCTCATATTTGGCATAGGTGTTTACTATGGTATTATAATTCTCTCTCGCTCTCTATCTCACTCTCACACACACACACACTCTCTCTCTCTCTCTCTCTCGCTCTCTCTCTCTCTCTCTCTCTCTCTCTCTCTCTCTCTCTCTCTCTCTCTCTCTCTCTCTCTCAGCATTAACCAAGAATAATAATTAGTAATTTAAAGGTACTCGTATGAATTATATATTTTACTCAATGAATAATTACATTACGAGTTGTGCTTGGTATAAAGATTGTGATTGTGGCAGTGATTGGTTTTCTTTGCCTTGTTGATTGTAAGTTGGGATTATGGATATTGTGATTGTTAGTTGCTAGTGATTGATATGTATATTTTGTGTTGTTTGTTATTTATTAGTGATTGAGTGATTGTAAGTTGGGATAGTTGGTTTTGTTGTTGTTAGTTGCTAGTGCTGGATTGTAGTAGCTATTATTGATTGTGTTGTATGTGGAGATTGTAAAGGTGATTGTAATGATTGGTAGTTGTGGTAGATGAGGTGGTTGATAATGAAGGGGGGAGTGGTAGTGAATCTCAACACAGGTGATACTGTGAATAATAAGTAGATGGTGGTAGTGGTGGTAATAATGATGGTGGTGGTAGTGGTAGTAATAATGATGGTGGTGGTAGTGTTAGTAGTAGTAATATAAATGGTGGTGGTAGTGGTGGTGATAATGATGGTGGTGGTAGTGTTAGTAGTAGTAATATAAATGGTGGTGGTAGTGGTGGTAATAATGATGGTGGTGGTAGTGTTAGTAGTAGTAATATAAATGGTGGTAGTAGTGGTGGTAATAATGATGGTGGTGGTAGTGTTAATAATAGTAATATAAATGGTGGTGGTAGTGGTGGTGATAATGATGGTAGTGGTAGTGATTGTTGTAGTGGTGGTGGTGGTAGTAGTGTTAGTTGTAGTGTTGGTAGTTGTGTTAGTGTTAGTTGTAGTGGTAGTAATAGTTGCAGTGGTAGTGAATCTCAACACAGGTGATACTGTGAATAATAAGTAGATGGTGGTAGTGGTGAATGGTGGTGGTAGTGGTAGTAATAGTGATGGTGGTGGTAGTGTTAGTAGTAGTAATATAAATGGTGGTGTTAGTGCTGGTGATAATGATGGTAGTGGTAGTGATTGTTGTAGTGGTAGTGATGGTGGTGGTGGTAGTAGTGTTAGTTGTAGTGTTGGTAGTTGTGTTAGTGGTAGTGGTAGTAATAGTTGTAGTGGTGGTGATGGTGGTGGTGATAGTCGTATTTGTAGTGGTGGTAATAGTAGTGGTGGTGGTGGTGGTAATAGAAATGTTGGAGGTTGTTATGGTGGTCGTGGTGGTGGCAGTGATAGTGGTAGTGGTAGTAGTGTTAGTGCTAGTGAAGATGATAATAATGGTGGTTAAGTTGGTAGTGTTGGAGTGGTGGTGATAGTACTACTGGATGTGGTGATAGTAGTAGTAGTAGTTGTGGTGATAGTAATATTGGTAGTAGTTGTGATGGTAGTACTATTTGTGGTGATGTTAATATTGGTTGTAGTGGTTGTGGTAATAGTTGTAGTGGTTGTGGTGATGGTATTATTTGGTAGTAGTGGTTGTGGTGATGGTAGTATTTGGTAGACTTAGTAGTTGTGGTGATGGTAGTAGTAGTTGTGGAGATGGTGGTAGTGATTGTGGTATGGTAGTACTAGATGTGGTGATGGTAGTATTGGTTGTGGTGATGGTAGTTCTAGTAGTGGTGATAGTAGTAAAACAGGTATTATAGTGATGAGGTTTTACTGGTAGTGATGAAGTGATGGGCACGGGATGATTGATGAGGTACTGGTCTGCTGCATGGTAGGAGAGAAAGTGTACTGTGAGAGAGAGAAAAGAGAGAGTGGGTGAATGAGTGTGTGTGAGTGAGAGAGAGAAAGACTGTGAGTGAGAGAGAGAGAGAGAAGCTTATAATGGTTTATCGTAAATGGAAAGGATGTAAAGTAACGCATGCAAACACACACAGACGCACACACACACACACATTCCTAAATTACGCCAGGGTATGCATTATTGAATTGCATTGCAGCATTCTACTTATACCGTCTCTCTCTCTCTCTCTCTCTCTCTCTCTCTCTCTCTCTCTCTCTCTCTCTCTCTCTCTCTCTCTCTCTCACTATCACACGGACTCTCTCTCTCAATCACACGTACACAACATCTCACTCAATCACACGTACACAACCATACAACCACATACACAACCATACAAACATACACAACCATACAAACACATACACAACCATACAAACACATACACAACCATACAAACACATACACAACCATACCAACACATACACAACCATACCAACACATACACAACCAAGCAAACACACGTACACAACCATGTAATCACACGTACACAACCATGCAATCACACGTACACAACCATGCAATCACACGTACACAACCATGCAATCACACGTACACAACCATCAACCACACGTACACAACCATGCAATCACACGTACACAACCATACATCACACGTACACAACCATGCAATCACACTTACACAACCATGCAATCACACATACACACCCATGCAATCACACTTACACAACCATGCAATCACACTTACACAACCATTCAATTACACATACACAACCATGCAATCACACTTACACAACCATGCAATCACACGTACACAACCATGCAATCACACGTACACAACCATACAATCACACGTACACAACCATACAATCACACGTACACAACCATACAATCACACTTACACAACCATGCAATCACACGTACACAACCATACAATCACACTTACACAACCATGCAATCACACGTACACAACCATGCAATCACACGTACACAACCATGAAATCACACGTACACAACCATGCAATCACACGTACACAACCATGCAATCACACTTACACAACCATGCAATCACACATACACAACCATGCAATCACACGTACACAACCATGCAATCACACGTACACAACCATGCAATCACACGTACACAACCATGCAATCACACGTACACAACCATGCAATCACACGTACACATCCATGTACTCACACGTACACAACCATGCAATCACACGTACACAACCATGCAATCACACGTACACACCCATACAATCACACGTACACAACCATACAATCACACGTACACAACCATGCAATCACACGTACACATCCATGTACTCACACGTACACAACCATGCAATCACACGTACACAACCATGTAATCACACGTACACAACCATGCAATAACACGTACACACCCATACAATCACACGTACTCAACCATGCAATCACACGTACACACCCATACAATCACACGTACACAACCATACAATCACACGTACACAACCATGCAATCACACGTATACATCCATGTAGGCTACTCATGGTCACACACTTCACAAGCTGATATATTTACACATGGAAATGGAAACACATGTATATACAGCTATGTACAGTTGGTCAAGGATGAAAGTATACAGTTTTTCGTCTGCTATAGCCACACATAGTTTGTCATGTTGGCAGCCCTGGTAGCCATATCTCAGAGCCCGCCCGCCTTATACAGGGTGTTTAAAAACGTGTTCCTGGACTTAGTTGTCAGACGGAAATATGAATATATTGCTCTATAATCTTTGACGTGAATATCACTTCGGAGATATTAAACACTTAATGTTATTGATAGATATACAAGAAATGCGAGAGTGAAAACGAAAATCAAAACGTCTACCTATATACGATATTTCAGTGGAATACAGGTCCATTTTCACACGTGGTAATATGTGGCTAATAATGCAGGGTATGGTGATATCAATGTTGCAGTTGGTTTGCAGGTGTTCTGCTGATAAAAATAAAAATAATAATAATAAATAAATAAATAAATAAAAATCACAAGTAAAGCCTCATTATGCTTCGAGGACTGACTCATAAAGCAATGGCGCTTGCAAAATGAGTAAAATTGCTGGGTCATTACCCTATTGAACACACAGGCTTCCTTACGTCCACGTTTAGGAATTAGATTTTTGCGTATCTAAAGTAGACGAATATGGAGTGGCTATAAAAGATATTACGATATACACTTAACATTATAACATTCATAATAAATAATGAGTAGAAAGAGGAATCTAATAATACTTGTTAATTAATAAGTAGGTAAATATTGATATTTCACTTTCATCCCCAAGACTGGATTATATGTGATCCAAAGGGCAATGAAACGGAGGCGAGCGCCGCGGCTACGCGCTGTTCCAGCGTATGCCCCCAGCTTTGTTTTGCTATCTCCATAACAGTATTTAGTCACCCTGAAGGTTTATGAATAATTCTCTAACTTTTGATATTTATGGAAACGCTTTTTCGAAGCACTCCGTATATTAATTAATGTATCAATATACTAAACCCCATGTGTGTTGGGATGGTTTGGGCTAGTGGAAAGGCTGTCATGGCTGCCAACATGACAAACCATGTGTGGCTATAGCAGACGAAAAACTGTATACTTTCATCCTTGACCAACTGTACATTCACTCACGTGCGTACACACACACACACATGCACACACACACAAACACTAATAATGCATTGACCAGGCTCACACAAGCATGACAAGGGTACAACCAAACAGGGACACACACACACACACACACGCGCGCGCGCGCGCGTACATGATCATAAGCGTATATGTACACACAATACACAGTCAAGGAGGTGTATAGAGAGCAGGTACACATACTCAAACACAGAGAGAGAGAGAGAGATGTAAGCTAGGAGAGGTTTAATTTATGAGGTCATGAAAACTGGTATTTATAACTTAATATACAAGTGTCAACTATCTCGGTTGATGACCTTATTATGGGGTACAGATAGGCGTATGTCATCATCATCATCATCATCATCATCATCATCATCATCATCATCAGCCTGAGTTAGTTCACTGCAGGACAAAGGCCTCTCCCAAACATTTCCACTCCAACCGGTCAGATGTTAGTCTGTTCCATCCCACCCCAGCAAACTTTCGGATCTCATCCCTCCAGCTAGTTCTCTGTCTACCCCTTCCTCTAGCTCCATCCCTAGGTTCCCATTCTGTTGCTCTGGTTGTCCATCTGTTATCATCTCTTCTAAATACAGTATATGACCTGCCCAGGACCATTTCCTCTTCTTTATGGTACTGAGAATATCTTCTACTTACAATCGGCCAAATAGGTGATGTCTCGGCACTAAGTATATTTTGATCAATAACTGGGATGCGTAAATATTTACACTTTATTTATTCATGTCAAGTGAGATATTCGAACAAATTAAAAAACTTACTCACCCTATGCAACATCTGACCGACATTAATACAACAAAGGGCGAGCCAAACATAAAGACAACTGCAACAACACTTACTAGGCCCACTGTACTCATGGTATGATTGTGTTACTAGGCCCACTGTACTCATGGTATGATTGTTACTAGGCCCACTGTACTCATGGTATGATTGTGTTACTAGGCCCACTGTACTCATGGTATGATTGTGTTACTAGGCCCACTGTACTCATGGTATGATTGTGTTACTAGGCCCACTGTACTCATGATATGATTGTGTTACTAGGCCCACTGTACTCATGGTATGATTGTGTTTTTATCGTTAACCATAAAATTAATTGTACTTTTGTAATTAACCCTTTCTGTACAGGAGACGTCTTTTAACCTTTACTCTGGCTACTATTAAACGATTGTATTCAGTATAAAAAGCACCTCCAGCAACTAACGAGCTTTGAACCATTTTTACTACCATAGATCCTTCATAAACTGCACAAACTTGTCTAAATATAGCTAAAATACCATTAAATATAGCTAAAATACCATTAAATATAGCTAAAATACCATTAAATATAGCTAAAATATCATTAAATATAGTTAAAATACCATTAAATATAGCTAAAATACCATTAAATATAGCTAAAATACCATTAAATATAGCTAAAATACCATTAAATATAGCTAAAATACCATTAAATATAGCTAAAATACCATTAAATATAGCTAAAATACCTTTAAATATAGCTAAAATACCATTAAATATAGCTAAAATACCATTAAATATAGCTAAAATACCATTAAATATAGCTAAAATACCATTAAATAGACGTCGCCGGTACAGAAACGGATAATTATGTAACGCTTTGCAGTGCCTGGGTTTGTACTACACAGTGTTTTGTGTGTACTTTATATACCTTAAGGGGAGGTTTTGTGTGTACTTTATATACCTTAAGGGGAGGTTTTGTGTGTACTTTATATACCTTAAGGGGAGGTTTTGTGTGTACTTTATATACCTTAAGGGGAGGTTTTGTGTGTACTTTATACCTTAAGGGGAGGTTTTGTGTGTACTTTATATACCTTAAGGGGAGGTTTTGTGTGTACTTTATATACCTTAAGGGGAGGTTTTGTGTGTACTTTATATACCTTAAGGGGAGGTTTTGTGTGTACTTTATACCTTAAGGGGAGGTTTTGTGTGTACTTTATATACCTTAAGGGGAGGTTTTTAGTTTGTTTCCTACTCTTCCAGCAATCTTAAAATTTCATCCCCTTGACCCCCTTTCAAGATAAATTTGTAAATTTTTCGGTAGAAAAATGTCCCGGCCGAAGGCCGGTTACTCTTAAATTACAGGCTCGCTATCGCTCGCCAGGATAACATCGACACCTAAATGGCACGAAAGGTCTTAAAATTGACAGAATAGGGCGGACATTCTTAAAATCACCAAACTAATGGGGCAAGCGTCTTAAAATATAAAAAAACAATGGGGCTAGACATGAGAGAGAAAGGGGTCAAGAAAAAAGTCCCTCAAGTGGAAATTTCCCCTTAACCCCTTCAGTACCATGACGCCTTCGGTACTTCGATTCTGGCTAAAATTAGGTGATTTTATGCAGTTTAAGAAGGACCTGTGTTACTAAGAGGGTTTATGGAGATCGTATTTACCCATTTGAGTCGTGTAGGTAGATTATAAACTAAAGAACATCGTCTAATGGTAACCAGAATAAGATGAACATTGCGTACTGGTGGTGAAGAGGGTTATACTGTATATTATATGGTAGGCTATTGTATAATTGATGATGATATTATATATTACGATGCAGTACAGCCTAATAGTGTCTATATCAACGAATATATAGTTGTGAACGTCAGGAATTAGCTAGATTGATAATGGACAGACAGACAGAGCTTTAGACAGACAGACAGATAGACATACAGAGGTAAAGACAGTGATAGGGTTGGAGTGTGGGTGAAATAACAAACAGACAGACACAGATATATACAGACAAGTTTGAAGAGACAGACAGAGGTTTAAAGAGGTAGTTATAGAGATAGACAGGCAGACATACACATACAGACAGAGGTTTTAAGAGACAGATATAGAGACAGACAGACACATTTCAAGAGGCAAATATGGAGACAGATAGATGTGAATTCAGACTAACAGACACATACAGAGGTTTATAGAGGCAGACAGACAGATAGACAGAGATAGAGACAGCGACAGGTTTAGTGTTTGGTACCGTAACCGTAAGTGAAATAACAAACCGACAGACTGAGTTACATACAGATAGAGGTTAAAGAGACAGATATAGAGACAGGCAGAGGTTTAGAGAGATAGATAGGCAGACATACACATACAGACAGAGGCAGACAGGCAGACATACAGACAGATTCAAAGAGGTAAAATGGAGACAGACAGACCAATTTAGACAGACAGACACATACAGAGGTTTATACAGAGAGACAGACAGAGATAGAGACAGTGACAGGTTTGGAGTGTGGTAACAAATAAACAGAGTTACATGCAGACATATTAAAAGAGACAGGTATAGAGACAGACAGACAGACAGAGATAGAGACAGTGACAGGTTTGGAGTGTGCTGACAACTAAACAGAGTTACATGCAAACATATTAAAAGAGACAGACAGACAGACAGATAGAGACAGTGACAGGTTTGGAGTGTGGTAACCGCTTGGTGAAGTAACAGTTGCATCATCTGGCAAGCTCCAGGCAGACGCTCATGCACGTACATACATACATACATACATACATACATACATACATACATACATACATACATACATACATACATACACATACATACATACATACCTGATTGCAAATATACATACAGTACATACATACATATACATACATACAAACCTGCTTGCAAACATACACACGCATACATACGCATACACACACTTATATCCATATATATATTTATGCGCGCGCGCGCGCGCGCGCACACACACACACACACACACACACACACACACACACACACACACACACACACACACACACACACACACACACACACACACACACACACACACACACATATATATTGATGTACGCTCATACATACATAAAATTAATAAGGTAGATAGACAGAAAAGTAAACGTAAAGGTTAGAAGATAGACAGACAGACAGACAGACAGACAGACAGACAGGTATGTGCAGACAACTAGGATGCCGTTAAGACAAGTAGGATGGCAGGTAGACAGGTAGGATAACAGGTAGACAGGTAGGATAACAGGTAGACAGGGTAACATGTAGACAGGTAGGTTAACAGGTAGACAGGTAGGATAACAGGTAGACAGGTAGGATAACAGGTAGACAGGTAGGATAACAGGTAGACAGGTAGGTTAACAGGTAGACAGGTAGGATAACAGGTATATAGGTAGGATGGCAGGTAGACAGGTAGGATAACAGGTAGACAGGTAGGATAATAGGTATATAGGTAGGATGGCAGGTAGACAGGTAGGATAACAGATAGACGGTAACATGTAGATAGGTAGGTTAACAGATAGGATAACAGGTAGACAGGTAGGTTAACAGGTGAACAGGTAGGATAACAGGTAGACAGGTAGGATAACAGATATACTGGGTAACAGGTAGACAGGTAGGTTAACAGGTAGACAGGTAGGATAACAGGTAGACAGGTAGGATAACAGGTAGACAGGTAGGTTAACAGGTGAACAGGTAGGATAACAGGTAGACAGGTAGGATGACAGGTAGGTTAACAGGTAGACAGGTAGGATAACAGGTAGACAGGTAGGATGACAGGTAGGTTAACAGGTAGACAGGTAGGATAACAGGTAGACAGGTAGGTTAACAGGTAGACAGGTAGGTTAACAGGTAGACAGGTAGGATAACAGGTAGACAGGTAGGATAACAGGTAGACAGGTAGGTTAACAGGTAAACAGGTAGGATAACAGGTAGACAGATAGGATAACAGGTAGACAGGTAGGTTAACAGGTATACAGGTAGGATAACAGGTAGACAGGTAGGATAACAGGTAGACAGGTAGGATAACAGGTATATAGGTAGGATGGCAGGTAGACAGGTAGGATAACAGGTAGACAGGGTAACAGGGTAAGGGGAGGTGTGGTGGAGTGGTCTTGCCACTGGCCTGGTAATCCAAAGGTCCCGGGTTCAAATCCCGATGTATCAATGGGAAGATATTATTGGGATGGAATTTGTGCTGTACCTAGTATTAGTGAATTACCACAAGCCCACCGAAACGTCAATAAAATACCCTCATTGTTCCCTGATTAAATAGCACTGTATGAATATTCCCATATTCAAAATATGCTATAGGGGTGCAATGCCTGGTGAGTTATCTGCTCAACAGGTGGCGTTGTGTGTGTGTGTAAGTGTGAGAGTCCGAGTGTAGGGGGTGAGACAGTGAAGCACGGGAACGAGGTGGCTTCAGAGATGGGGTCGTTTCGGGCCATGAGTGAGCACCGTGCCTCATGTGAAGGCAAGATGGCAGGTGCTCGTTGTACTCTACGTGCTTCACATGTCTCACTCCCTAGACTGGAACAAGACCTCACGGGCTTCACTGTGCATTGTAAAGCGGTGAATGTTAAGGCTCTCAGCCTATGCCCGAGAGGAAGTAAGTTGGAATAAAAAAAAAAAAAAAAAAAAAAAAATGTAGATAGGTAGGTTAACAGGTAGACAGGTAGGATAACAGGTAGACAGGTAGGATAACAGGTAGACAGGTAGGTTAACAGGTGAACAGGTAGACAGGTAGGACAACAGGTAGACAGGTAGGTTAACAGGTGAACAGGTAGACAGGTAGGACAACAGGTAGACAGGTAGGTTAACAGGTAGACAGGTAGGTTAACAGGTAGACAGGTAGGATAACAGGTAGAGGAGGAGAGTGGGTAGGATTTCAGACACGAAGGGAAGGAAATAAGACAGACAAAAACAAGAGAGAGCGACATATCAACTATATGTTTTGTCTGCGGAAATTCTATGCATTCTTCATTTTTATTGGCTGACACAATTACCTTCATTTTGGTTGGCTGACACACTTAGTTTCTTGATTTTTATTGGCTGACACAATTAGCTGCTTGATTTTGGTTGGCTGACACACTTAGTTTCTTGATTTTTATTGGCTGACACAATTAGCTGCTTGATTTTGGTTGGCTGACTCACTTAGTTTCTTGATTTTGGTTGGCTGACTCACTTAGTTTCTTGATTTTGGTTGGCTGATGCATTTAGTTTCTTGATTTTGGTTGGCTGATGCACTTAGTTTCTTGATTTTGGTTGGCTGATGCACTTAGTTTCTTGATTTTGGTTGGCTGATGCACTTAGTTTCTTGATTTTGGTTGGCTGATGCACTTAGTTTCTTGATTTTGGTTGGCTGACACACTTAGTTTCTTGATTTTGGTTGGCTGATGCACTTAGTTTCGTCAATAGTATTTTTAGTGTTATATATTCAACTTCTATACGATATGTGTTTAACGATGAGTACCAAGAAGCAAACAACAACATTCATTACGTAGTATATTGATGGTGACTGATAAATATTAGATACGAAATGTATGGTGATGATTTAGTCGATAACCTAACCTACTGTAAGCCTCGTCGAGTTTAAGTAAATCTTGGATTGGCATCCTGTTAAGTTTAATACCTGTACACACACACACACACACACACACACACACACACACACACACACACACACACACACACACACACACACACACACACACACACACACACACACACACACACAGACACTCACACACACATGCACAAGAGCAGCATAGCAACCCTCCCCCCCCTCCCCCCCCCCCCCACACACAGACATACCACATGAATAACACGAACGCGTGCACAAACATCCCCCCCCCCACACACACCTGGCCTGCTAATTAGCAAGGTAATCATACGACAGGTAAGGTGTGTGAACAATTACCGTAGAGTACACAGGAAGACATTAAGTACCCCGTGAGAAAGTTCCGGCAGACTGGACAGGTAACATTTATCAATCCACACCAGGTGATGAAACAATACTATATAGTAGCTAGGGCTAGGATTCGAACCTATGCAGGCAGGAGGTCTGTCTCAAATACCACTACGGAGGTTAAAAGGAGGAATCTGGTACTTCAACCTGTGTTCCTCCCCAACCTCAACTCGAGTGGGGGACAGACAGTCTTCTAATCGAAATCCAGCTCCCTTAAGCATGACAAGATGTGTGGTAGGTAGGGTGCTGTGGTAGATAAAGCAGGTAGGTTGGTGTGGTAGGTAGTGTGCTGTGGTAGGTAGGGTGGTGTGGTAGGTGGGGTGGTGTGGTAGATAGGGTGGTGTGGTAGGTAGGGTGGTGTGGTAGGTAGGGTGGTGTGGTAGGTTGGGTGGTGTGGTAGGTAGGGTGGTGTGGTAGGTAGGTTGATGTGGTAGGTAGGTTGGGTGGTGTGGTAGGTAGGTTGGTGTGGTAGGTAGGGTGGTGTGGTAGGTGGTTGATGTGGTAGGTAGGGTGGTGTGGTAGGTAGGTTGGTGTGGTAGGTAGGGTGGTGTGGTAGGTAGGTTGATGTGGTAGGTGGGGTGGTGTGGTAGGTAGGGTGGTGTGGTAGGTTGGGTGGTGTGGTAGGTAGGTTGATGTGGTAGGTAGGGTGGTGTGGTAGGTTGAGTGGTGTGGTAGGTAGGTTGGTGTGGTAGGTAGGGTGGTTGATGTGGTAGGTAGGGTGGTGTGGTAGGTAGGTTGGTGTGGTAGGTAGGGTGGTGTGGTAGGTAGGTTGATGTGGTAGGTGGGGTGGTGTGGTAGGTAGGGTGGTGTGGTAGGTTGGGTGGTGTGGTAGGTAGGGTGGTGTGGTAGGTAGGTTGATGTGGTAGGTAGGGTGGTGTGGTAGGTAGGTTGATGTGGTAGGTTGGGTGGTGTGGTAGGTAGGTTGGTGTGGTAGGTAGGTTGGTGTGGTAGGTAGGGTGGTGTGGTAGGTAAGGTGGTGTGGTAGGTAGGTTGATGTGGTAGGTAGGGTGGTGTGGTAGGTAGGTTGGTGTGGTAGGTAGGTTGATGTGGTAGGTGGGGTGGTGTGGTAGGTTGGGTGGTGTGGTAGGTAGGTAGGTTGGTAGGGTGGTGTGGTAGGTAGGTTGATGTGGTAGGTGGGTGGTGTGGTAGGTAGGTTGATGTGGTAGGTGGGGGGTGTGGTAGGTAGGGTGGTGTGGTAGGTTGGGTGGAGTGGTAGGTAGGGTGGTGTGGTAGATAGGTTGATGTGGTAGGTAGGTTGGGTGGTGTGGTAGGTAGGTTGGTGTGGTAGGTAGGGTGGTGTGGTAGGTGGTTGATGTGGTAGGTAGGGTGGTGTGGTAGGTAGGTTGGTGTGGTAGGTAGGGTGGTGTGGTAGGTAGGTTGATGTGGTAGGTGGGGTGGTGTGGTAGGTAGGGTGGTGTGGTAGGTTGGGTGGTGTGGTAGGTAGGGTGGTGTGGTAGGTAGGTTGATGTGGTAGGTAGGGTGGTGTGGTAGGTAGGTTGATGTGGTTGGTTGGGTGGTGTGGTAGGTAGGTTGGTGTGGTAGGTAGGGTGTGGTGGAAGGTAGGGTGTGGTAGGTAGGTAGGTTGATGTGGTAGGTAGGGTGGTGTGGTAGGTAGGTTTGGTGTGGGTGGTGGTGGTGGTAGGTGTTGGTGTGGTAGGGTGGTGGTGGTTGGTTGATGGTGGTAGTGGTAGGTTGGTGTGTGGTAGGTGAGTTGTGGGTGTGGTAGGTGGGTGATATGGTAGGTGGGTGGTTGTGGTAGGTGTGGTGTGGTAGTGGGTTGGTAGGTAGGGTGGTGGGTATTGATGTGGTGTAGGTGGGGTGGTGTGGTAGGGTTGGTGGTGTGGTAGGTGAGTGGTAGGTTTTGGGTGGTGTGGTGTGGTATGTAGGGTATGTGGTTGTGGTAGGTTGGGTTTTTTTTTTAGGTTGTTGGGTGGTGTGGTGGTTTGTTTTGGTGTGGTTTTGTAGGGTGGTGTGGTGGTGTGGTAATGGTTGTGGTGGTGGTGTAGGTGGGTGTGGTTTTTGTGTGGCTGTGGTAGGTAGGGTGGGTGTGGTGTTGTGGTAGGTTGGGTTGTGTGGTAGGTTGGGTGGTGTGGTAGGTAGGTGTGGTGTGTGGTGTGTATGTGTGGTGTGGTAGGTGGGTGTGGTGTGGTGTGGTAGGTTGGGTGGTGTGGTAGGTTGTGTGGTGGTGTGGTAGGCTATGTGGTGGTGTGGTAGGTTATGTGGTGTGGTAGTGTTGGGTAGGTGGGTGGTGTGGTGTTAGGGTGGTGTGGTAGGTGTGGTAGGTAGGGTGGTGTGGTAGGTTGGGTGGTGTGGTAGGTAGGGTGGTGTGGTAGGTTGGGTGGGGTGGTGTGGTAGGTTGGGTGGTGTGGTAGGTGGGGTGGTGTGGTAGGTAGGGTGGTGTGGTAGGTTGGGTGGTATGGTAGGTGAGGTGGGGCGGTAGGTAGGCTGGTCCAGACATGGGTGTAGATTTCCCGTAGATTTATTTGTATTGTGTGTACGTGTAAAGTACGTAGAGTTTTATTGAATAAATATTAGTCCAGTACTGTAGGCTATATCAATATACGATTTTTTAGAATAACTGCCAAATTGTGAACATTTATAGAGTAAATGTACATCCCATGAATTTATGTATGATAATATGTACTTGTGTGCGTGTGTGTGTGTGTGTGTATGTGTGTGTGTGTGTGTGTGTGTGTGTGTGTGTGTGTGTGTGTGTGTGTGTGTGTGTGTTTATCTGGTATATACTCTATGTGTGCCTGTGTATATATATACTGTATATATGTGTTCAGTGACCGCAAGCTAGCGCAGGTGTGTGTAATGGCTGTTTCTTACTAATGTGTGTGTAGGATTTTCTGTGTGTGCAATTAATTATATCAACTCACACATGTATGTACCGTACTCATTCAAGGCTCTATAATATATAAACTACTTAACCCTAGCAGTGTACGATGACAAGCTGTTTCGGTTGAATTTGGCTGTTATTAGGTGATTGTATTCAGTTTAAGAAGCGTCTGTGGGAGTTAGGGGGTTAATATTTGTGTTTTTACCCCTTCGGTTCCCAGAGGTCCTTCTTAAGCTAATTAAATTCGTCCTAATATCAACCCTTTGAAAATTATGATGGATTTGATAGTTTATTCTGGCTATCATTAGACGATTGTATGCAGTTTAAGAAGGAGCTGTGGGAATTATATGGGTAAAGACTATTTCGATTAACCCTCTGACTTCCATACACCCTTCCTAATCTGAATAAAATTATCTAATATTACAAAGAAAACGGAAAAGAAATGCGTAATCGGATCTTGAAAGGGTTAACTAAAATATGCTATAAATGGTGTCATTTCCTGAAGGGTTTAATCCATACTGTCAGATTATGGCTCTTTATATTATATTCTAGCCACCATCAGGTTATTTTATTCAGCTTAAGATCGACCTCTACGCATCAGAGGGCTAAATAGCTGTACATATCTAGTAAACCCCTTAACCCACAATATAATTTCAAAGGTCTTGTAAAATCGTCTGGGAGTCGCTTAAGGGGACCCACCTCGCTTTTTTTTTTCTCTTTCTCTCCCTTTCTCTTTGGCTTGTATCCATTCGGCCCCATTCAGCCTACTGTTTTAAGACGTTTACCCCATCCTGGTGTCAATATTTTTCTGGCGAAGCGGTAGCGAGCCAGCATATATGTATTTTTGTTTTGACAGCAAGATAAATTTGTAAATTTTTCGATAGAAAAATGCCTCCGGCAAAGCCGGTTCTCCATATAATGCTGGGTCGCTATCGCTCGCCAAGAAGAAATCAACACCTGGATGGGGATAATCGTCTTAAAACAATTGGCTGAATGGGGCCGAATGGATACAAGCCAGGGAAAGAGAGAAAAGGAGAGAAAAACAATAAAAAAATAAAAAATAAACGGTGACCCCCCTTAAATGCAAGTGGGAAAGGTGTCATCTAATTGAAAGAGTTAGTCTCGTAATATATATATATATATATATATATATATATATATATATATATATATATATATATATATACTGTAGTTAGTGACCTAGACAATGACATATACAGTTGGCCACATCTTTACCGTTCAATACGTTGACACCTTTCTTTCCTTTTTCCTGGCTGTCATTAGACTATGTGATTCAACTTAGGAATTACCTGTGGGAGTCAGAGGGTTAATTAATATATAACGTTTACCCATACATATAATCCACCATGTGCAATTCCTCACATGAGTTTTGTTCCTCTCCGTGATCTTACACATAGGTATAATAATAAGCATGATTTAATTACCAGGGTAATTTCTTATGCAATAGTTAACTCCTCGGATTTATGCAGCTTATAATTATAAAAAAAACACACTCCCAATATTATTTTACTTTCACACATAAGATCACGACGAGGATCAGAACTTACGTGGGCAACTATACGCACCACGAAGGTCAACTACACATGAAGTATTAAGGGGAGGTCTCCACTTGAGGGATTTTTTTCTGGACCCCTTTCTCCCTCATGTTTAGCCCCATTGCTTTTGAGATTTTAAGACGTTCGCCCTAGTAGTTTAGACATTTTAAGACAGTTTGCCCTATTTCTGTCAATTTTAAGACCTTTCGTGCCATTAAGGTGTCAATTTTTTCCTGGCGACCGATAGCGAGCCTGTAATTTAAGAGCAATCGGCCTCCGGCCGGGACATTTTTCTACCGAAAAATTTATATATTTATCTTCAAAGGGGGTCTAGGGGGTATAATTTTAAGCTTGATGAAAACGTAGGGAACAAACTAAATACCTCCCCTTAAGTGTAAATAAAGAATATGTTGCAGACCCTTTAGTAGCTTCTGCCTCACACTGTTAGTTCACACGGCGTCTGAGGATCCTACACCACCACCACCACCACCACCAGCACACGGGAGGAGGAGGAGGAGGGGTGAACAACCTACAGAGACACCACTGACCAACCTCTACACTACGCACATACACAGAGACAGGTACACAGGCAGTCACACACACAGTCATATACAGTTATACAGTCATTGTTATACACACGTCACACACACCACACACAGTCATACAGTTACAGTCATCGTTATACACACATAAACACACCAACGTAATCTGACGTAATCTTCATCATATTCTGGTTACCATTAGACGATATTCTTTAGCTTATAATCTACCTATGAGACTCAAAGGGGTAAATACGATCTAATTATACCCTCTGAAGAACACATATCCTCATTATACCCTCTGAAGAACACATATCCTCATTATACCCTCTGAAGAACACATATCCTCATTATACCCTCTGAAGAACACATATTCTCATTATACCCTCTGAAGAACACATATCCTCATTATACCCTCTGAAGAACACATATCCTCATTATACCCTCTGAAGAACACATATCCTCATTATACCCTCTGAAGAACACATATTCTCATTATACCCTCTGAAGAACACATATCCTCATTATACCCTCTGAAGAACACATATCCTCATTATACCCTCTGAAGAACACATATCCTCATTATACCCTCTGAAGAACACATATCCTCATTATACCCTCTGAAGAACACATATTCTCATTATACCCTCTGAAGAACACATATCCTCATTATACCCTCTGAAGAACACATATCCTCATTATACCCTCTGAAGAACACATATTCTCATTATACCCTCTGAAGAACACATATCCTCATTATACCCTCTGAAGAACACATATCCTCATTATACCCTCTGAAGAACACATATTCTCATTATACCCTCTGAAGAACACATATCCTCATTATACCCTCTGAAGAACACATATCCTCATTATACCCTCTGAAGAACACATATTCTCATTATACCCTCTGAAGAACACATATCCTCATTATACCCTCTGAAGAACACATATTCTCATTATACCCTCTGAAGAACACATATCCTCATTATACCCTCTGAAGAACACATATCCTCATTATACCCTCTGAAGAACACATTCTCATTAGCCTGCATAACATCGTCTAGTATTAGCCAGAATCAAAGGTTAAAAAAGGCGTCATCGTGCTTAAGGGGGGTCACCTGTTTTGTTTATCTTTCTCTCCCTCTCTCTCTTTCTCTGGTTTGTATCCATTCGGCCCCATTCAGCCTACTGTTTTAAGACATTTATCCCCATCCAGGTGTCAATTTCTTCCTGGTGAGCGATAGCGAACCAGCATTGTATGGAGAAATCCGGCTTCGCAGGAGACAGTTTTCTATCGAAAATCGTACAAATTTAGCCTGCTGTCAAAAACATTAAACAAAATATGCTGGCTCGCTACCGCTCGCCAGGAAAAAACGACAAAGAAAATATGATATACATAAAAGGAGAAACGACAAATAAAGATAGAACTTAATTCAACGACAAACAAAGATAGAACTTAATTCAACGACAAATAAAGATAGAACTTAATTCAACGACAAATAAAGATAGAACTTAATTCAACGACAAATAAAGATAGAACTTAATTCAACGACAAATAAAGATAGAATTTAATTCAACGACAAATAAAGATAGAACTTAATTCAACGACAAATAAAGATAGAACTTAATTCAACGACAAACAAAGATAGAACTTAATTCAACGACAAATAAAGATAGAACTTAATTCAACGACAAATAAAGATAGAACTTAATTCAACGACAAATAAAGATAGAACTTAATTCAACGACAAATAAAGATAGAATTTAATTCAATGACAAATAAAGATAGAACTTAATTCAACGACAAATAAAGATAGAACTTAATTCAACGACAAATAAATATAGAACTTAATTCAACGACAAAATTAATAAAGATAGAATTTAATTCCAGGTATTATCGGTGCCTGTGGAGACGGTAATGTGTGTGTGTGGGGTGGGTGGGGGGGGGGGAAGTAAATTTATGTGAATGGATGGATGAATGTCTAGGGGTTGAGATAGGGAGATGTGATTGTTGAATGAGAGAGAGAGAGAGAGAGCGGGAGAGAGAGAGAGAGAGAGAGAGAGAGAGAAGGGGGAGGGGAGGGGGGAGATGTGACTGTGGTGGGAGGTGATTGTTGAGAGAGAGAGAGAGTGTGTGTGTGTGTGTGTGTGACTAGGGAAGGAAGGAGATGGGTATTGTTAGAAGAACTAAGGAGCAAATGGAGAAATGTTTGGATAAGAAAGGAGAGAGAGAGAGAGAACGGTGATGAAACATTGTTATCACGTCTTTAATATTTTCGTATTTTCCATCACATTTCATGATAGTAAGACACACATACACATACAACACACACACACACATACACCACACACACACACACACACACATACACCACACACACACACACACGTTCTCTTTCTCCTTCTATATATACAGTATATACCTGTATATATGTACAGGGTATAATATATACTTCTTTTTGTATACTCGTCGTAACTATTGTTTCTCCAACATATTTTACATGAAGCGTTTTATACCATTAAATAATGTCTGCAGGTATATGTCCATTCCAGGGTTTAATGTATGTTATCGTTCAACTGTTTTTTTTTTTTTTTTTTTTTTTTTTTTGGCTATTTCTGGTACCTCATCATTATCACTACTTTCATCTTTCACTAACATATAAATAATACCGAAACAGGAATGGCATAAGTCTTTGAAGAAACCCCAAGAATTTTACGAGCATTCTTGGGTATTATGTAAACTTGGTAATTTATCCTTTTCGCAAGATCGTAAGTTGAAGATGTCGAGAGAATTGTTAAGGATTTTGTTCGTTTATTTAGCAACCTCTCCAATCGGAAACATGCTTGTATTTATTATTTAATGATGGATTATTAAGAAGATTGAGACCTGTAATATATTTGTATAGTATTGTAAAATTAGCAAGTATTAAAGTCCAAATAATTTAAATCCACTAATAATACAATTTTAAGGGGTAGTTTTTGTTTTTCTGGACCCCCTTTATCCCTTATGTTTAGACCCTATAATTTTGCGATTTTAAGACGTTCGTCCCATTAGTTTGGCTAGTTTAGCATTTTTCGCTCCATTTCTTTGCCAATATTAAGAACTTTGTGTCATTTAGGTGCCGATTATTTCCTGACGAGCGATAGCGAGTTGGAATTGATGAGGAGCCGGTCTTTGGCCAGGATTTTTTTTGTTTTACTTAATAATTTACAAATTTGTCTCGAAGGGGGGTCTTGTGTGTGTGTGTTTTATTTATTTTTTTTTATTTTTTTTTTTATTTTTTATTTTTTTAGGAAATTTATAATAAACACATGAATGAATTGTGGTGAAAAAATTATGTTTCTCTAATTCCCAATAAAGCAACAGGGAAGAATATGCGAGGCCGTTGACATTGACCCTCTGACTTCCAAGTGTCCTCGCTAAGCTAAATAAAATCGTCTAATGATAACCAGAAGAGAAGCGCGTCCTGGAATACTCAAGAGGGTTAAGGGTGGCAGGGCTTATTTTGTGGTCTATTATTTATTTACATATAGATACTAATGCACATAGATACATGATAGATACATGATAGGTACTATTTATCATATACATACAACCTCTATCAAACTTAAAATAACACTTCCAAGAACCCCCCCCCCCCCTCCCTTCAAGATAAATGTTTACATTTTTCGGTAGGAAAATGTCCCGGCCGAAGTCCTATTCCTCTTAAAATTACAGGCTCGCTATCGCTCGCCAGAAAAATATATAAATGGCACGAAAGGTCTTAATATTGACAACGAAATGGGGTGAAAGGCCTTAAAATTGCCAAACTAATGGGCCTAACGTCTTAACATCTGAAAACAAATGGGGCTTAATATGAGGGAGAAGGGGGTCCAGAAACCCCCCCCCCCCCCCCTTAAGCAAAATCTCCCTTTATTATCTTATTATTCAAGTACATTGGACTTTGTAATTGATGATTAATGTTAAGAACGGGGTGTTACTTATTATATGAAACCATTACAATAAAATAGCTTTTTTATTTAATAGGTAACTGAAATATGTATAATAGCTGTCTTACTGATTGAAAGCTGATAGTTGTTTTGTTTTTTTAAATAACTATCCTCAAGAAAAATAAAAGCTTCACCAAGAAAAATTCCAACGAAGTAAGAGTTGTAAAATAAGAATCATGGTGGAAAATAAAAGTCAAAATTATTACCCCCCCCCCCCCCGTCCCCCCAAAAACAAAGTATGTACCCTAAAGATATCTAACATGTGAAGGAACTTTTACTATTATTTGAAAAAAGTACTAAATAATTATTGAAGGCGTTATATATTTATTAACGAACGCGTATAATGATAACAATTAGTACATATTATAGAATTATTATCATATTTTGTCAGTAGTGGTTAATGAGAGAAAGGAATACAATAAAACTTTCAGTAGAATTAAATATAAAATATAAAGCACTATAAAGTACTACTTTGATCTGCAGTCAAAATTGATGATAACAAAAACAACATACCTAAAGTAATAACCATGTATTATAACAGTATAGTCATAAATGTGAAACGGTAAAGAATCGTAATCATAGAAAGTACCGCCAAAGAATCATCATCGTCTTCACCCAACGTCTTCAAACGGTACTTTTTATTTTTACCATCGTCTTTAATAATGTACGATAATTTGGGGGAAGCGTACGATAGTGAGTGAAAGAAAACGGGCGGCGGACGAACAGCTATATAACCAACGGTACCTCAGTCTTACCATATGCTGTGCCTCTATTTAAAACGCCTTAGAGATCCTGTAGTACGCGAGATCAGACATTTTTTTTTTTACGCCATTTTGGTACCCTAATGATCAAACAACAGCATGATAATTAATTTTGTTTATAGTAAAAAGTTATATCCAAAGGCCAAACTATATATCTTGGATCAGTATTGCCTAATTTGCCTTATGCTTATTGGAATATGGCCATCATAGGAGTGTATATAAAAAGGCTAATATCACTGTTGGCACCAATATGGCGGACGTTAGCCTATCTCTGTTACTATAGGGCCTCCATCCCCCCCCCCCCCTACCCCCTCCCAACTCCCTATTTCTACCTTCTCCCAATTACGGTATTTTGTCCGTTTTTATGTATTCGTAATTTACCGTCGGGTGCGCATGCGTGGCGTTTTTATATGCACATCCTTCTTTTCTTCTTCTATATTAATTTTATGACTCTTTGATCCGCAGGCGAGGAATCCGTTATAAAAAGTTCGTTGGTTGCCGTTATTGTGATTTGAATTTGAATCGTACGCAACTGTCAATATGTTTTGAAAGCCTTCGTGGGTGGCTCCGGCGGGTTGTTGTTGTTGTTCGCTGTTTGATCACCTATGTTACCTGTTGTTGATGTTATTGATTGCTATTGATGGGGATGCAGATGAGTTTCCCAGAAGATACTAGTGGTGTTTTAGTTATTATTATTATTAGTAGTAGTAGTAGTAATGGTAGTGGTGGTAGTAGTAATAGTAGTAGTAGTAATAGTAGTAGTAGTAATAATAGAAGTAGAAGATATAATTTATTTTATTTTGTTTTTTATTATCAGCATATGGAAATTTTTACACTTTATTATAGTAGTAGTAGTAGTAGTAGTAGTAGTAGTAGTGTGTGTCAGGATAATATTATTATGGAAAGGCGTAGGTTTTGTATGAGTCTTTACAGCTATTGTTTTGAGGACTAAGATATTTGTTGTCTTTACGTTAATTCCATTTTAATTAAACTCTTTCCTCTTTTCTCTTCCCCAGGTAAGATGGCTACTGATGAATATACCTACGTTAAGGGTAAGACTCCTACGGCTTTACTTTACTTTGTTACTTTATTGACTTACTTTATTACTTAAGGTCCTTGTTATTTTACGTTTCTTATTTTATTGATTTGTTACTTTGCATTTATTGTTTCAGTACTTTATTACTTTACGTGTTTCCTTACTTTGATATTTTGTTGTTGTTCTTCTACTTCCTTATTTTACTTCCATATTTACTTTGTTAATATATTTTCTTTGTTTCCTTACTTATTGTTATTTGTTTATTTATGTATTTGATATATTTACTATTATATTTAGTTATTAATTTATTTATTGATTGTTTTTTTGGGGGCGTTTTTTATTAGTCTATGATACTTGCATTGTTTTCTTTCTTCATGTTTTGCCTTTTCTGACCGCGGCACCTTACTGTACTTTCCGTAAGGCGCCGTTTTTTTTCTTAATACCTTACCGTTTCTTCCCTTCCGTGTTTACCCTAAGTGGTTACCTTACCTTTCCTTAATACCTTACCCCTTATTACTATCATATTTTCCTTCCCTATTTCAATCCTCTTTTACAATCTCTCCTTCCCTATTGCACTCCCTCCTCTCCTATTTCCATCCTTCCTTCCCAATTTATCTCTTTCTCTATTTCCCTTCCTCTTTCCCTATTACACGCCTGCCTTCCCTATTCCCTCTCTCCTTCCCTATTTCTCTCCCTCTTTTCTTATTTACTCCCTCTCTCCCCACTCCCCTCCCTTTGCTTATTTCTCTCCCTTCTTTTGTTTCCACGTTTCTCCTTCCACCTCCTTTCCCTCCTTCCATATTCCCCTCCCTCCCTCCTTCCCTATTTTCCTCCATTACTATTATCTCCCTCCCTATTCCCCTCACTCCCTATTTCCTTCCTTCCCTATATCCCTTTCTCCCTTCCTATTTTCCTCCCTCTCTATTTCTCTCACTCTCTTCCTATTTTCCTCCTTCCCTATTGCCCTTACTCCCTTCCTATTTTCCTCTCTCTTTTCCCCTATATTCCTCCCTCCCTCCCTTCCTACTTCTCTCCTCTATTTCCCTCCCTACCCCTCTCTCCCTTCCTATTTCCCTCCGTTCCTCTCTTATTTTACCACCCTTCTCCATCCCCATTTCACCTCCTGACGCTCCACCCGGAATCGAAACGTCGCATTGTGCATTGCTCTTTCATTGTGTATAGTTCTGGATTTTTCTCTTGCTGTTGTTGCGTATTAGTGTTCTCAATGCTATAGAAACTCCTAGTAAAACAGCCTAGCAACGGAACAATTCATATTTCTTCGCCCTCTGCATATCTACCGGCTTTCTTGCCTATTAATAAAACAGCCTAGCAACGGGGCAATGCATACCTTCTCCCTCTACCTATCTACCTGCTTTGTTGCCTACTTATCTACCTGACTAAATATATTTATTTATCTACCTGCCTATTTATTTTTCTTTATAATACTAATCTTCCTACTTGCCTTCCTACCTATCAGTCTACCTACCTACCTACTCACCCACCTACCTCCCTACCCACCTACCTCCCTACCCACCTACCTACCTACCCTCCTACCTACCTACCCCCCTACCTACCCACCTACCTACCCCCTACCTACCTTCCTACCTACCCACCTACCTACCTACCTACCTATCTCCCTACCCATCAATCTACCTACCTACTTTTTTCTATGCCTACCTTCACATTTTCATGTGTTGCTCAGTATACCTGGAGATCTGGCCTCTAACCAATATAGCACTTACCTGTCGTTATAAACCCATCTACCTTTTTGCCCTGCCTTCTTATCGATACCTACCCAGTACCTACCTGCCAACCTTTCTTGTATATACCCTACTTACCTACCTACCAACCAACCTACATATCTACCTTCTTATCGATACCTACCTACTAACCATTCTTGCATATGCCCTACCTACCAACCAACTTGCATATCTATCTTCTTAGCAATACCTACCAACTTTTCTTGCATATATCACCTACCTACCTACATATCTGCCTTCTTATCGATACCTACCTACTAACCATTCTTGCATATACCATCTATCTACCTACCAACCTACATTTCTACCTTCTTATCAATACCTACCTAGTACCTAGGCTACTTGCCAACCTTTCTTGCATAATATTATACCACCTACCTACCTACCAACCTACATATCTACCTTCTTATCGATACCTACCTACCAACTGTTCTTGCATATACCACCTGCCTACCTACCAACCTACATATCTACCTTCTTATCGATACCTACCTACCAACTGTTCTTGCATATACCACCTACCTACCTACCAACCTACATATCTACCTTCTTATCAATACCTACCTACCAACTGTTCTTGCATATACCACCTACCTACCTACCTACCAACCTACATATCTACCTTCTTATCAATACCTACCTACCAACTGTTCTTGCATATACCACCTACCTACCTACCAACCTACATATCTACCTTCTTATCGATACCTACCTACCAACTGTTCTTGCATATACCACCTACCTACCTACCAACCTACATATATACCTTCTTATCGATACCTACCTACCAACTGTTCTTGCATATACCACCTACCTACCTACCAACCTACATATCTACCTTCTTATCGATACCTACCTACCAACTGTTCTTGCATATACCACCTGCCTACCTACCAACCTACATATCTACCTTCTTATCGATACCTACCTACCAACTGTTCTTGCATATACCACCTGCCTACCTACCAACCTACATATACCTTCTTATCGATACCTACCTACCAACTGTTCTTGCATATACCACCTACCTACCTACCAACCTACATATCTACCTTCTTATCGATACCTACCTACCAACTGTTCTTGCATATACCATCTGCCTACCTACCAACCTACATATCTACCTTCTTATCAATACCTACCTACCAACTGTTCTTGCATATACCACCTACCTACCTACCAACCTACATATCTACCTTCTTATCGATACCTACCTACCAACTGTTCTTGCATATACCACCTGCCTACCTACCAACCTACATATCTACCTTCTTATCGATACCTACCTACCAACTGTTCTTGCATATACCACCTACCTACCTACCAACCTACATATCTACCTTCTTATCGAAACCTACCTACCAACTGTTCTTGCATATACCACCTACCTACCTACCAACCTACATATCTACCTTCTTATCGATACCTACCTACCAACTGTTCTTGCATATACCACCTGCCTACCTACCAACCTACATATCTACCTTCTTATCGATATCTACCTACCAACTGTTCTTGCATATGCCATCTGCCTACACATCTGCCTTATGTTCAACACTATTTGCTAACCTAACTGTCCATTGAATATTACCTACCTTCCGGTCAACCTACCTTTTTCCTCCATATTTGTTTTCTATGTGAGTGAGGGAGATAAAAGGCAGAACTGCCTGTAGCGAGTGCCTCCCCTAGAGTTGAAAGAATGACAGGGCCAAAATGCCTCGACACACGGAGTTTGAAGCAATTTAAGTCATAGGAAGAGGGAAAGACTGATTCTGAGAGTTCCAGAGCTCAGCTGTTGAATAGAAGAAAGACAGAATAATGTTTCACTCTTGGGTTGGAGAGTTGCACAGAGTAGGGGAGGGATTGTATTGCAAGACGGGTACTACATACCCTACGTAAGAAGGTGGTATACACTGGGAGACCACCTACCTCCCTGCCTTTTTGCCAATACCTACCTCCCCACCTACCTACCTTAAATCTCTCCCTCCTCCCTCTTTCTCTCCCACCATTTTTTTCCTCGCGTTTTTTGTCTTGGATTTTTTGTGTATATGGAGTTTTTGTGTAGGCCTATATATTTGTTTTTCTCCATGTGCAGTGTGTAAATATATATATATATCTAAATGACTGGGGTGTTTTTGGAGAGTATCTTTATTGTCATGGACTCGGGAATTATCTGGAAGGGATATACAGTAGAGACGATAACCTGTATATTACCTTTATATTGAACAACTTGATTAATACATTTATTTTATTTTTGTTATCTCATATTATTTTTATGTATTAATATGTAAATTTGCAAGCATTTTAGCGTCACTATAGGTAGCACTAACGAACTTGACAATAATCTGGACCCCTTAACTTCTTATAACTCATAATGAATTAAAACAATCGGGCTGATATTTCTATCATTTGGGAAGAGTCCACCAGGACATAGGTGTG
>CM064483.1:8361162-8432762 GCA_032716605.1 Paralithodes platypus
ATGGTACCCAAAACAAACAATTTACGTCACTTGGACTTAACGAGTATAAAATAACAAAGGCAGAGACACACCTAAATAACGACAATCCATATTTATGTGATATTATAAGGTAAATAAAATCACTATGACAGAAGAAGATAGCACCATGGCCGAGCAGATGATTAAACACATGAGAAGATTCGTTATGACTCCAAAGCTTCGAAGAAAAACTCGAACTGGGATGGGAGGCAAGAGGTAGGCTATTTGGGGGGGAGGGGGGACACTAGCCCGTGTTCGGATTATAGCTCATACCTGGGTGTCACTAATTATTTTACTCTATGCGGTTTAAATCATTAATGGTATATTATTGTGCATTTTGTCCTTAGATAATCTTCTTCGTTATTGTATTTACTAATTAGCAGATGAGGTCTGGCAGTGTTGTTTTAAAACACCCTGTATATATATATATATATATATATATATATATATATATATATATATATATATATATATATATATATATATATATATATATATATATATATATACCGTGTATATATATATATATATATATATATATATATATATATATATATATATATACCCTATATATATATATAATTATATATATATAAAATATATACAGTATAAGAAATCTACGTGAGGACCTTTCTCCCTAGAATAACATTGCTAAATACCACTTTATCTATCTAGCTAGCTAGCTAACCAGCTATAACCTTTATAATTTTAAAGTTGCTAGAGGAATTGACCTATTATTTCCACCATTTGGAAAGGGTCAACCAAGGAATAGGTATGCACATTTACAACCCATTTACTCTAGCCCTTTTTGAGGTACAGAGCTTAGGAGTTATGATTTCTGGCCTATACCTATAATGAACGGACTATAGTGTACCAGGTGATTGTACAGTAGCTCGTAAACATTCGTGGGATAATAGCCACATAAATTTGATTGGTGTAGGTCATTTGATATAGGGTACATTAATTTTGTAGTGGTACATCAATGTGATAAGATCCATGCGTCTCAAGGGGGTAGGGGCTATATTTTGGCTTATTTATTTATTCATGTATTTATTATTTAGTTTCCTCGCTAGACATTCATCAATCTTAAAAACCCCTTTGACCCCCCTTTGAGATGTTTTTTTTTAGTTTTTCGGTAAACAAATATCTGGCCGAAGGCCGGTTCCTTCTAAACTTACAGGCTCGCCAGGAAAATATCCACACCTAAATTTCAGGAAAGAAATTCAGTGACAGGTTAATATCGCCAAACAAATGGCAAGAATATCTTAAAATCTCAAAACCATGAGGAAGAAGGGGTTCCAGCATAACCAACCATCCCCCCTTCATACAAAGCATAAGAGGTCCACGAACTTTTATGTGTGACCGAACTCTCTTATATAGAAGCCCTACCCACCAACCAGCTGGTGCAGTGACAGACAGACATACCTGAGGTTCCAGCAAAAGTTACCTGAGATTAAATCAAACATTATCTGAGATTTTATCGATGTTACCTGATATTTGGTCAAGCAAAACCTGATATGCTATCAAATGTTACCTTAATTTGGTCAAACATTACCTGGGATTCGATCAATTGTTACCTGAGATTCCATCAAACATAACTATTTATTAAAAGCTGCTCTATTGACTAAACCTCGGATGATTTTCTCTATTATAATGTGGCTGGTTCGTGGACGGGAATTTTGTGCACAACTGTACAGTACACCTGTGGCCTAAAGTCCTTGAGATTCCGTCCTATTCATTGAAATCTACATTCACTGTAAATACAATAACAACGATTATAATGATGATAACGGGTGCCATCTGCTGGTATTCGTTGTGTTGTCTGTCACCCTTTGCTGTGTGGTGTAGTCAGGAGGGGATGATGACGATGGATAGATAGAGAGATATAGATAAATAGATAGATAGATAGATAGATATATAGAGAGAAATATAGGTAGATAGGTAGATATATAGATAGATATATAGGTAGGTAGGTAGGTAGATAGATAGATAGGTAGATAGATGGATAGATCGATATATATATATATATATATATATATATATATATATATATATATATATATATATATATATATAGAGAGAGAGAGAGAGAGAGAGAGGGAGGGAGATAACTTGTTTTGGATATGGGGTGATGTTGGTGGAAGTGATGGTGATGATGATGATGATTATAGTAGATAGACAAGATGACTGTAGTGGAAGTAAAGGATGATGGTGATGATGATAGTTGAAAGCTAGTGAAAATAACTGTAGTGGAAGATGAGGATGGTAGTGATGATATAGTTGCAAGCTAGTGAAAATAACTGTAGTGGAAGATGAGGATGGTAGTGATGATATAGTATTTGGTGATGAGTATGAGTGACATAGAGAAGGTAACTGGAGTGGCATTAATGGAGTGATGTTGGTGGAAGTGGTGAATGATGGTGGTGGTGATAGTGATGAGAATATTAAGCCGAAGTCACACAAGCCTTTTTTTCGAGCAATTATACGGGCAATTATGGTCTGAAAGCTTACAAAATGACACGCTATCAGAATTCAGCCACCTAACATAATCTACCTTCAGTCTAGTTACCGATGCCAGTGCAAAAGTGTTCCCCCAAAATACGAGAACAAAATTGCCCATGGAAAATTGACGGAAAAAGCGCTCGTGTGACAGCGGCTTTAGTAGTGATGAGTGATGGTGATGCTAGCTAGCGATGATTGCTGTTGTGGTGGTAGTTGAGGTTGTGGTTGATTATGGTGGTAGTTGTGGTTGATTATGGTGGTAGTTGTGGTTGATGGTGGTGGTAGTTGTGGTTGATTATGGTGGTAGTTGTGGTTGTGGTTGATTGATGATGCTGGTAGTTGTGGTTGTGGTTGATAGTGGAGGTAGTTGTGGTTGATGATGGTAGTTTTGGTTGTGGTTGACTGATGGTGGCGGTAATTGTGGTTGATGGTGGTAGTTGTGGTTGTGGTTTATGATAGTGGTAGTTGTGGTCGTCTTGGTTGCGAGAATTTAACACCCTCACATCCTAATGAAACATTCCAAGAAGCGTAAAGAAATAGGAGAGAGAGAGAGAGAGAGAGGGGGAGGGGTAATGTGTGTGTGTGTGTGCGTGCGTGTGCTACGTAGAATTAAAAGTTGAAATCCTTGTCTTTAAAATTATCTTAAAATTTCAAGGAGTCTAGGAATGTGTAGGTTGTATAAAGAAGAGAGAGAGAGAGAGAGAGAGAGAGAGAGAGAGAGAGAGAGAGAACAAATAATAGGGAGCCGGGGTACGGAGGGGGGGGGGGGGGGGGAATGATAGGGTGGGGGAGAGAATATATTGCAAGAAAGAAGTATGGGGGGAAGAAGGTATTTCCGATTAAAGGTAGAAAGGAGGTGAGAGAGAGAGAGAGAGAGAGAGAAATGAAAAACAATCTAAGCTTTTCTTCAGATATAGATAATAGTGATGTTGCATAAAGGTAATTTTTCACTTTGGCGCAAAAACACCTGTATTGTAATGTTTATATGAGAGAGAGAGAGAGAGAGGAAGGGAGGGAGGGAGGGAGGGTTAAATGAGAGAGAGAGAGAGAGAGAGAGAGAGAGAGAGAGAGAGAGAGAGAGAGCAAGTTTTAGAGAGAGGGAGGGTTAAATGAGAGACGAGAACAAGTTCGAGAGAGAGGGAGGGAGGAGGTTAATGATATGGGGAGGGAAAAATATTGCAGGGAGAGAGAGAGAGAGAGATATAGTGATGTTGCATACAGGTAATTTTTCACTTTGGCGCAAAAAACACCAATCCTGTATTGTAATATTTAAATGAGAGAGAGAGAGAGAGAGAGAGAGAGAGAGAGAGAGAGACGAGAACAAGTTCGGTAGAGAGGGAGGGAGGAGGTTAATGATATGGGGAGGGAAAAATATTGGAGAGAGAGAGAGAGAGAGAGAGAGAGAGAGAGGGAGGGAGGGAGGGAGGAGGTTAATTATATGGGGAGAGAGAGAGAGAGAGAAAAGAAAAGAGAGAGAGAGAGAGAGAGAGAGAGAGAGAGAGAGAGAGAGAGAGTGTGTAGGAGAGAAAAACACTGCGCACATTTATCGCCTTGACCCCTTCCTAAAAAAATGTACAGTACCAGTCATAATGAAAAGACTAGTGAAGCCAACATATTATGATGTATATAGCAGTGAAGTCAACATATGATGAAAATAGCAAACAACATAGCAGTGACTACAATATAACGGTGAAGACAACATAGCAGTGAAGACAACATAGCAGTGAAGACAACATAGCAGTGCAGACAACATAGCAGTGAAGACAACATAGCAGTGCAGACAACATAGCAGTGCAGACAACATAGCAGTGCAGACAACATAGCAGTGCAGACAACATAGCAGTGAAGACAACATAACAGTGCAGACAACATAGCAGTGCAGACAACATAGCAGTGCAGACAACATAGCAGTGCAGACAACATGGCAGTGAAGACAACATGGCAGTGCAGACAACATGGCAGTGAAGACAACATAGCAGTGCAGACAACATGGCAGTGAAGACAACATAGCAGTGCAGACATAACAGTGCAGACAACATGGCAGTGAAGACAACATAGCAGTGCAGACAACATAGCAGTGAAGACAACATAGCAGTAAAGACAACATAGAAGTGCAGACAACATAGCAGTGAAGACAACATAGAAGTGAAGACAACATCACAGTGAAGACAACATAGAAGTGCAGACAACATAGCAGTGCAGACAACATAGCAGTGAAGACAACATAGCAGTGAAGACAACATATGATGAACATAGCAGTGAATACAACGTAACACGATAATAAAAGTAGCAGTGAAGACAACATAGCAGTGAAGAAGACAACCTAACATGATGAAAATAGCAATGAAGACAACATAGCAGTGAAGACAACATAGCAGTGAAGAAGACAACCTAACATGATGAAAATAGCAATGAAGACAACATAGCAGTGAAGACAACATAACACGAAGACAAACCAACTCTCCTGGAAATCTGCTAGCGTTGGGCCATAATCGGAAATACCCCTTTGTTGAGTCCGCTAAGTACTGTAGCTTGCTTTCTCTGTCTGTCTGTCTGTCTCTATGTCTGTCTGTCTGTGTTGTTGCGTTTGACTATCTATCTTGTTTGTGTGGGTGTGTGTGTTGTTTGTGTTGTCTTTATATTTTGTTTTATGTCTATTTTGCCTGTTGTTTTTGCTGTCTGTGTGTTTCTTGTTGTTTATCTGCCTGTCTATCCTGTTGCCTGTATGTCTATCTAGTTGTCTGCTTGTTTATGTTTGTGTGTTGTTCTTGCTGGCGGTCTGTCTATCTAACTGTTTGTCTGTGTCTGTAGCTGCCTCTCTGTCTGCCTGTCTACCTGCCTTGTCTTTCTCATTTTACTTAAGTCTATCTACGTCTCTTCATCTGTCTTCCTCTTGCTGTCTGTCTGTCTGTCTATCAATGTGTATGTATAGTTGTACGTTTATCTGTCTTATTGTCATTTTGTCTCTGTCTGTATCTGTCTTTCTCTCTGTATATATGTTACTGTCTGTTTGTTTGTCTCTGTCTTTTCTTGTTGTCTATCTGTCTGTCTTTCACTTACTGTCTGTCTCTTCCGTTATTCTTCTTTGCCTAACTGTCTATCTCTCTGTCTGTAGCATGTCTCTATCATCACTTTGTCCTATTCGTCTGTCTCTCTATCATCACTTTTCCTATTCACCTTTCTCTTTATCATCACTTTTTCTATTCCTCTGTCTCTTTATCAACACTTTCCTATTCACCTGTCTCTATCATCACTTTTCCTATTCCTCTGTCTCTTTATCATCACTTTTCCTATTCCTGTCTCTTTATCAACACTTTCCTATTCACCTGTCTCTATCATCACTTTCCTATTCTTCTGTCTCTCTATCATCACTTTTCCTATTCCTCTGTCTCTTTATCAACACTTTCCTATTCACCTGTCTCTATCATCACTTTTCCTATTCATCTGTCTCTTTATCATCACTTCTATTCTTCTGTCTATTGTCCTTCTCGTATACTTCACCATTGTCCCACTTTCTCCTCTCTCTCTCTCTCTCTCTCTCTCTCTCTCTCCTCCGTCTTTTCCTATTGTCACACCTCTCATTCTTCTCCTATGTCTTCTTGTCTTGTTTTAATTATTCTCACTTGTAATACCTCCTGTCCTTTATTATTCATTTCATTACCTTCCTTATATTTATATATATATTTTAACTTTATTTAGTTTATTGTTTTACTTCCTTCCTATAACGCTACTTATTCCTTTCTGTGTGTGTGTGTGTGTGTGTGTGTTTTTTTTTTTTTTCTTTTTTTGTAATATTCAATTCCTTTCATCTATTTATTAGCATTATAATTAAAGTGTTGGAAGCGTACACTAGACTAAGGTGTGAGTGGGGAAGGCTGGGTGTGGGAGGGAACTGCCTCGTAGGGAACAGTATGGGCGTGCTAATGCCTCTAAAACGGACAGTTGTTTTCTTTTATTACCACCGTGTTATCTCTGCCTACATCTAACTGTCCGCGCTCTCTCTCTCTCTCTCTCTCTCTCTCTCTCTATCAGCTATAACCTTACTAAATATACTTGATTTATATACGATTGTTATCTATTCTTGGTACTAAAATTATACTGAAGTTAATTAATCGGTCTGTGTGACGACTTACTTGGTATTTGTGTCCAATAATCACAAGTCATAATTGGTTAGTAAACACGCCGGAATACTTCTGGTGTGACGCCGCCATAAGTTATCTCAAAACTTTATGAACGAATCAATGCCAAATGCTGTGACGTTTAATTTGTGTCTCTCAATGCCAAATGCTGTGACGTTTAATTTGTGTCTCGCTGATCCACTCTGGCTTTAAAAGACGTAATTTTGATGCAGCTATTGGAAGATGTGGCATCTGTGTGACCAAGTGAATTTGGTGCAGATTAAATCCGAATGCAGCAGTAGCTACAAAGTTCTGAGAATGTTAGAAACCAGTGTGGAACGGAGATAACGCCCTAGGCTTCCAACTGAAAGACCAAGCTTCGTATCCCCAATAGTAGGTAGTGGATTTAATTGGATGTATACTGTAGTTATTATGGCTTATGATATAGAATGCAAATGAGAATATACTTCCACAAGTAAGTTATAAACATAACTGTGAATCAGCGTTGTCCATACACAGCGATTGCAGGGTCGTTCCAATCAATACCACTATCAATTGTAAAGGATTTAGCCTATTAGCATCAACTGTTTAGAGTAGACTGTGTTCAGTATTACGTTCTGCATCCGGCCAGAACTGTGCTTTAAACCCTCGCCAAGGAATGTGTGGTGTGAGTGAACAGTACTGCAGTAGGTATTGATTATTCACAAACACTAAATATTGAACCAGCATTATTGACCAAACTGCATTGTGGTATTATTAACTGTATCCTAAGTGCCTTGATATATTATTTACAACAGATGACCAAATTCAAAACATAGAAGTGCTTCCTAACTTTTACCGCCGCCTGTACCTGTCTCTCTCTCTCTCTCTCTCTCTCTCCCCCCCCCCCCCCCCTCCCTCCCCGCCTCCCTCCCCAGTGAGAGGCAACACGACCTTCCCCGGACACTGACCCTCGCAACTGGCTCTCTCTCTCTCTCTCTCTCTGTATATATATATATATAGTTAGTATATATATTATGTTTTCTCCTTCTCTTCCTCATATCCACCCTTTCTCTCTCCCTCCCCTCTCCCTTCTTTCACCCTCACCTGCTAAACCAATCATCCCCATTACCCCCTCCCCTCAAATCAAAACCTAGTATTCTTCCTCCTCCCTTCCTTCCCTCTTCCTTCCCCCTCCCCCTCTCATATTTCCCCCTTCCCCTCTCTTCCTTTCCTCTTTCTCTCTTCCTTCCCTCTTCTTCTCTTCCTTCCCTATTCCTTCCCCCTTTCTTCCTCCACTCTTCCACCCCCTTATCTTCTCTTATTCTTCATTATCTTCTCCTTCCTCCTTGTGCCTTATTCCTTGCCACGTCTCTCTTATTTCCCACCTCTCCTCTCCTCATCTTCTTCCCACTATTCTCTTTCTCCCTCCACTGCCTTCCCTCTCTTCTTACCCTCCCCTCCTTCCTCCCCTCACCGTTCTTCCCTTTTCCCCTCCCTTATTTGCATTCTTCCTTCTCCTCCTCCTTTTTCTCTTTCTCTTCCATTTTCTCACACTTCCTTCTTCTGGCAATGAGTTCAGAACGATTATATTTTTCTACTGCACTCTGGCTAACATTAGACGATTTTTTCAGATTGATAAAAGTATCTCTAGTAGTTTAAAAGTTTATTAACATTTCCAGTAATTCCTTCAGTCCAAGTTATCGCAATTGATTAAATATATTCTGTAAATTCACCCTGCAACTTGTAACACTAGTGATAATTTAACTATTTTTTTCATGTTTGTTTTGTTTTTTTAGGGAGGGGGGCGGGGAGGGTCTCAGTAGGGCTTATATACTGAACACTGAGTGTTTGAGTGTGTGTGTGTGTGTGTGTGAGAGAGAGAGAGAGAGAGAGAGAGAAAATGTGTATATTTTGTGTGTGTGTGTACTTTTGGGAATGCGGTCCTTATAAGAATGTCCTCTTCCTTAACCTTCCCATTAAGTCCTTCCCATTAAGTTATAACTTCACTCCCTTCCAAGTATTTCCATTCATTCTCTCTCTCTCTCTCTCTCACACGAGGACAATGTTTATGAATTTTGAGCAACGCACTTGTTAGATTTCAGAAATAAACCTACGTATTTTACTACCCACACTTCACCGGTTTTCATCAGAGGGGGGGGGGGAATAATAATATACTGTTGATATATTTGTATTATTTACTTATGTAATATCATTTATATTTTAGTATTATTATTATTGTGTGTACACTATATTACTATTACCATTGCTTTGCATTATATTATTTTGTAGGCATGAAGTAAGTAATAATTAGTTAATTATATATCATTGGAACCAAATTATGCAACTAATCAGGATTCGTCAAACTCCGTTGTAATGTTTTTGAGATATCCTGCTGAAAAATAAACAAATATAACAAATAAATGGAAATATATACAGTATAACAAATAAATGGAAATATATACAGTATAACAAATAAACACACGTAAACGATGAACACACACTTAAGACGAATGACCATTGTGAAGATAAGGAATAAAGATAATATTTGTATTACTGTGTTATATAGCTCCGTACGGGAAGTGATAAGAGAGAGAGAGAGAGACACACACACACACACACACACACACACAGAGAGAGAGAGAGAGAGAGAGAGATAATGTGTGTGTGTAGGAAATCGGGCTTCCATTGTCAGACTTGCTTGCATTTTACAGAAGATGTAATCAAGATCTTGATGGAGTTGCTTACCTTAGTGAAATTGACTTGTTCGAATTAATTGAGTGAATACATTTGTTTGCTTTCACTTGGTTGAATAGATAGATTTGTTTGAGGTATTCTGACTTGGTTGAGTAAATTGATTCCTTTGTTTAGTTTGACTTGGTTGAGTTATTTTATTTGCTTGGCATGTTGAACTTATTTGAGATGTCTGACTTAGCTGAGTGGCTTGAAAATTGGTTGGGTGGTTTGACTTGCTCGAGTTTGGCTATGTCTTTAACTGGATTCACACGGTTGAGGTTATTGCCACTAAATGCATATCATTTATTGCCTGAAATGTAGTGTTTTTTACGTCTGATGCCTAATCATATTTTTACCAATTCCTGTATTTTATCACATTACCTTATGCGTCCATTTTTTTTATGTTTGTATTCAATTGTAGGCCACACATCCCATTCTTTTTATCTATATCTCTATAATTCTAAATGTATCTTTCTATATGTCTGTGTATCTATGTAAGTATCTATTTATCTACCTATATATCTATATGTCTATGTATCTATTTATCTATCTATCTAACTATCCCCTTTCGTTGTCTGTCTTTCGTTTAACTTCCTCATTCCTTCTCCTTCCCTCTCTTTCTACCTCCATCATCCTTTCTTCCTTCCCTTTCCCTTCCTCATTCCTTCTCCCTCCCTCTCTTTCTACCTTCATCATCCTTTCTTCCTTCCCTTTCCCTTCCTCGTTCCTTCTCCCTCCCTCTCTTTCTACCTCCATAATTCTTTCTTCCTTCCCTTTCTTTTCCTCATTCCTTCTCCCTCCCTCCTTCCCTCTCTCCCCTTTCTTTCTCTCTACCGCCTTTCCTACTACCTGTCGCTCCTACCCCGCTCCCTCCCTCCCTCCCTCCCTCCCTTCTTTTTATATCCCCTCCCTCCTCCTCTCTATCCCCCCTCCCTCCTCCACCTCCTCCCCTTCCTCCTCCCTCCCTATTACCTGTCGCCGTCCACTCCCTTCCTTCCTCCTTTTGCGTTCCCTCCTCTTCCCTTCTTCTTCTTCTTCTTCTTTACCATCTTATTTTTTTCTTTTACTTCTTCTTATTCATATTCTTCTTCTCCTTCTTCTTCTTTTCCTTCTCATTCTTCGTATTCTTCTTCTTCCTCTTATTTTTCCTTTTCTTCTTTTTTTCTTCTATTCCTCCTCCTCCTTCTTCTTCTTCGCTGTATATAGATAAATAGATAGATATATAGATAGAATCCTTTCTTTGTTTATTACCTCTCTCCTACCATTCTCCATTCTCCCTTCCTTCCCTCCTCCATCCTCTCCTCTGCCTTCCTCCCTCCCTGCCTTCCTTAATTCTGTATTCCCTCCCTTACAAGTGTTCTCTCTCTCTCTCTCTCTCTCACCCTTATGCGCCCTCCCCCACCCCCTCTCCTTCCTCCCCCCTTCCATTCTACTGTACCTGCTGCTCCCCCCCCCCCTTCCCCCCCCCCCAAACCCCCCCCCCGTTAGCCGAAGACGCCAGGCCCGTTACCGACAGGAAAGAGTCCCGTTAATTCTTGGGGGGGGGGGGGGTATATAAGATGACGGGGGGGAGGGAGGGAGGGAAGGAAAGGGGGAGGGGGGAGGGAAGGCGAGGGAGGTAGGTATTGGAGGCAAGGCAGGAAGGGGAGAAGGAGGGAAGGAAGGGAGAAGGATGGGAGGGAAGAAGGTTAGGAAGACAGGATGGTAGATGGCTAAGAGAGATAAGAAACACAAGGGGCACAAAATGGAAGAGGAAGAAAGGGAAGAAGGAGGGTGGGAAGAAAGAAGAGAGTAAGGAGAAAAGGAGTTAAGAAAGGGTGATAAAGAGGGAGGGAGAGAAGAAAGGGAAGAAGAAGGGTGGGAAGAAAGAAGGGAGATTGGAGAAAGGAGAGAGGGAGGTAAGAAAGGATCATAAAGCTAGAGGAAGAGAAGAAAGCGATACAGGAGGGTGGAAAGAAAGAAGGGAGATGAGAGAAAGGGTGATAAAGTGGGAGGAATAGAAGGAAGGAGAGTGGGAGGAGAAAGACTGGAGAAGGTAAGCATGGTGGATGGCAGAACGAGGGAGGGAAAAGATAAAACGAAGGAAAAAGATAATATGGTGATGAAGAGAAAACGGAAGAAGGGAAGGAAGAGAGGGGGGAGAGTGATAGATGGAAAGAGAAGGAAAAGAATAAAACAAAACAGCTAAATAAAGGGGATTAGGCAAGGATGGTAGAAGCATAGGGAGAAAGAAAATGGGGAGGTGGGACATAGAAGGTGTGAGAAGGAGGAGAAGAGGGAGGTAGACAAATGTGGAGAAGGAAGGAAGGAAGAAGATAATTAAACAAGGAAGAGAAGAAAAGAGAAAATATGTAGGAAGTAAAAGTATACAAGGAAGGTGGAAGGAGGAGGAGGAGGAATACAAATACAAAGGATTACAAAGGAGAACAAACTGCAACAGACCTATTAGTCCTTACGTTGGCAGTTTGGATAACAAACTACAAATATATTGACTACGAGGTAGAGAAAAGGATAGCAAATAAGAAGCCTCCTCCCCACCCACCACTCCCTCCAGCTAATGCTGGCATGGAAACAGTTGGAAAAATACCATGTAGTATGGTCAAACTGACACGGAAATTTCGGATAGGACAGGGAGAAAATGAAGTTGATTTGTAATCTAAGCTAACTCTATTACTACAATTCTGAAAGGGAACCGATGTATGAATATAAATATACATTGTGGTATGCGTTGTCACTTCATTGCCCGTTATTCTGAAAGAAACTGCTAATTGGGGGTTATTTGCCAAGTGTTTATCCAGATGGTTCTTGAATGTTTCGACAGTATTACAGTTTACAATGTTCTAGGGTAGTCTGTTCCAAATATTCCCAACATGGTTGAAGAAGAAATGCTTCTCCTCATGAGAATGAAAACGCTTGCCTATAATCTTATAACCGTTGTTTCTCGTGTTTGCTTGATTGATCGTGAATAATTCGCTTACATTTAGGTTGCTTAATCCCTTGAAGATTTTGAACACCTCTATTAGGTCACCTCTCATTCTGCGCTTTGTTAAGCTAAACAAATTTAGTTCTTTTAAACGCTCTTTGTACGGTTTATTACGCAATCTAGGTATAATTTTAGTGACTGCGTTGCACCTTTTAAACTTTTCAAGTTTATTTATGTCCTTACTGTAGTACGGTGACCAGAATTGCACGCAGTATTCGAGATGGGGACGCACCAATGAGTTGAACAGAGTAAGTATGATTTTTCCTGAATTGCATTTACATGTTCTGCCAATGAAACCCACCAATTTATTATCAGTTTTTATTACCTCTGTACACATGTTTACTCAGCTTCAGGTCACTTGATATTATAACTCCCAGATCCTTTTCTTTATCTGTATTTGATTGTTGAATGTTGTTCATTGAGTAATAATTTTTAGCGTTGTTACTACCGATGTGTAATACTTTGCATTTCTCTATGTTAAACTTCATTTGCCATTTTTCTACCCACTTAATTAAAATGTCTAAGTCACCTTGCAGTTTTCGCCAATGTACGGTTGAGGTTACTTTGTAAATAATGTTTGCATGGTCAGCAAATTTCGAATTCTTTGCATTCTATTCCTTCGTCTACGTCCTTTATGTAAATTATACAAAAATAGGACCCAATACCGAACCCTGGGTAACGCCCCTGTTTACTTTGCACCAATCAGATTCTTTACCATTTATTACAACTCACTGTTTACGATCTGAGAGCCAATTTTCGAGCCATTTCAGAGTTTTTCCAGTTATGTCATGAGCATATAGAGGAGGAGGAGGAGGAAACAAAGGAGGGGGAAAGAAAGGTAGAGAGGCATAGAGAAGGAAGAAAGAGAGACGGTAGGGAAGGAGGTAAGAGGGGGCTGGGAAGAACAATTAAAGAAGGAAGAAAGGAAGATAATAGATAAATAGGAGGAGGAGGAAGATTGAAATGGAGACTCAAGAAGATTAAAAACAGGGAATGCTAGAGGTAAGAGGGAAATGGAAGAAAGAATGGGAGGGATAGATATATGGAGGAGAAGAAGAAGAAGAAGAAGAAGAAGAACACTGGAAATAGGAGGGAAGGTGGAAGGGTACACTGAGAGAGGGAAGACACTAGGAAAAAACCAGGGGGTGAAGGAAGGAGGAGGAGGGGGAGGGAAGGAGAGGGGCACAGAGAGAGGGGGAAGAAGGAAGGAAGGATGGAGGGAGGGGGGAGAGAGGGAAGGAGTGGAATACGAAGAGAGAGAAAATAGGGATGGAAGGAAGACACGAAAGAAAGGAAGGAGGGAGGAGAAGGAAGGTAGGAGAAAATTTAGAGAGGTAATGAAGGACGTAGGGAGGAAAGGAAAGAAATAACACATAAAGAAATATACATAAGAGGTATAGAAATAAGGAGACGAATGATATAAACATAGAAGTAGATATATATTATTAATATGTTTCTTGTTGTTATTGCTTCTTCCTTTTTCTTCATTATCACCATCAATATCATCATTTTTGTTACCATCATTATCCTCACTTCCTTCTTCATTCTTCTTCTTCTTGTTTCTTCATTATCACCATCAATATCATCATTTTTGTTACCATCATTATCCTCACTTCCTTCTTCATTCTTCTTCTTGTTTCTTCATTATCACCATCAATATCATCATTTTTGTTACCATCATTATCCTCACTTCCTTCTTCATTCTTCTTCTTCTTTGTCTCCCTAATTTATTCTTCTCTTCCTTCTTCTTTTTTATCATATATCTCAATTATTACTCAATTACATCTTCCGTTATCAGAGAGAGAGAGAATATTAAGACAGATAATTTGACGTGACGAAGACTGAACAATAATAATTTTCCAGTGTTTCAAATCCCTATTTTGATACTCTCTCTCTCTCTACTCTACTCTACTCTACTCTACTCCTCTCTCTCTCTCTCTCTCTCTCTCTCTCTCTCTCTCTCTCTCTCTCTCTCTCTCTCTCTCTCTCTCTCTCTCTCTCTCTCTCTCTCTCTCTCTCTCGTCCTTCCGCCAGTCACAGGAAGTTTGCGTGTGTTTTGCGTGCGTGTGTTTGTGAGGTGGAGGAAGTGTGTGAAAGTCTGTGTTTGTGTGTGTGTGCTTGGGAAATTATGGAGGTATGTGTGTGTGTGTGTTTGTTCTTGTATTTGTGGGGGTGCGGTGTTTTTGTTTTTGTTTTTGTTATTTTTGTGACAGCGTTTGTTAGTGGTTGCCTGTAACTAGTGTTTTGTATTTGTGTGTGTGAAAGGTATATATATAGTTTTGTGAGTTGGGAAAAAAAGTGTTTGTGTGTGTGAGAGAGAGAGAGAGAGAGAGAGACTCAGAGTTAGGAGGTGTGTTAGGAATGATGTGTTTAACTGTTTATGTGTGTTGTGTGTGTGTGTTTCAGTGTGTGTGTTTGTGTGTGTGAAAGAGAAAGATAGAGTTAGAGTTAGGAGGTGTGTTAGGTATTGTGTGTGCATATACAGTATGTGTGTGTGTGTGAACTATGCATGTGTGCATTTGAGTGTACACCGTGCATTCCTGTGTGCGTCGTACATGCAAGGCAGTTAGGTGTGTGTGTGTGTGTGTGTGTGTGTGTTGGAGTACTCCCTGTGTGCGTACGTGTGTGTGCGTCGTACATGCAAGGCAGTTAGGTGTGTGTGTGTGTGTTGGAGTACTCCCTGTGTGCGTACGTGTGTGTGTGTCGTACATGCAAGGCAGTTAGGTGTGTGTGTGTGTGTGTGTGTGTGTTGGAGTACTCCCTGTGTGCGTACGTGTGTGTGCGTCGTACATGCAAGGCAGTTAGGTGTGTGTGTGTGTGTGTGTGTTGGAGTACGTGGGAGTAGCAAAGCTAGTTTACCTGAGAGAGAGTGTGGGGGGGGGGGGGAGATAATAACTAATATAAATAAATCCTGCCTGTAATGGATAATACTTGTTTATACTCATTCCCTGCATTCCACCATACCAACCCGTTTTCTGTGCAGCTATGTCATTCCTGCGTAGACTTAATTAGCCGATGCCACACGATAATTTTAACCTTTGTATAATGTACCGTGTATTTGTCTTGTTCACTGTGTCTTCAGTGGTCTTAGTATACACCATCGTTCTTGATTTTGATTATTGTGTGACATATATATATCTGCATGGCTTTCACCTACAACGTTGCCCTAAGTCTTGGGGCTTGCACTGAAAGGTAAATAAGGAGTAATAGAAATAATAGGAATTTTCTAGCGGTGGATTTATCGGAGTCACAGTATCGGAGTCAATAATATACTGAAATAAAGTCTGACATATGACTTTTTTAAATCTTCTGTACCGGTGACATCTTTTATATTTGATGTTAGCTACATTTAGACGATTTTATGAAACTGGAAACATTTACGGTAGCTAAAATAATTAATTGATATAGTCTATAACCTCTTAATGGGTAGTCATCCTTCCTAAGCTGAATGAAATCTACTAGTTGCCAGAATGAAATACAAAAGTCGTCGCCGATACAGAAGGGGTTAACCTCTATTATACCGCTATATTGTATCATGTATATAGCTCACAATCAGCAACAGCCATATTTATAGTCTGATGACTCTCTGTTGTGTCTTGAGGGTTATGATCATTTTGTTTACCACCACAACTACCAATATTCCCACTACCACAACTACAAACATTCCCACTATCACAACTATCAACGTTATTATCACAACTACCAACATTTCCACCACAACTACCAACGTTATACTACCACAACTACCAACGGATACTACCACAACTACCAACATTACTAAAACAACTACCAACATTACTACCACAACTACCAACACATTAACGTAATATCAACCAACCACTACTACCACAACTATCATCATTACCAACATTTCTTGCACAACTACCACAACCACCAACATTCCTACAACTACCACAATCCCCCCCCCCCCCTACCTAACAGTTACCTCTACCACAATCGCTGCGAGTACTACCACTATTACCGCAATTACTTTACTTACAAGTCATCTTGCCTCCCTAGTACACACACACATACATACACAGCCACACACACACAAACACACACATTATTACACGCACGCAAACATCACTAACCACACACACACACACACCACTAACTACACACACACACACACACACTCTCATCCTGACACACACACACACACACACACACACACACACACACACACACATCACTAACTACACACATTCACACACACACACGCACACGCACTCATCCTGCCACAATCGCACACATCATAAACTCACTCGCAGAGAGAGAGAGAGAGAGAGAGAGAGAGAGAGAGAGAGAGAATAAATAATACGTACACACAACTTTAGTTATGCACACATTCACAGACATGCTCTTGTTTACACACATATACATACATGGCTGACGTACACATTATTATATTTCTCTCTCTCTCTCTCTCTCTCTCTCTCTCTCTCTCTCTCTCTCTCTCTCTCTCTCTCTCTCTCTGTCTCTCTCTCTCTATCTATCTATCTCTCACACTATCTCTCACACACTCTCTCTCTCTCTCTCTCTCTCTCACTCTCACTCTCACTCTCTCTCTCTCTCTCTCTCTCTCTTAATGTGTGTGTGTATAGACAAACAGGCTGACTGAGAGGAGAAAGGAGGAAAATAAAGAGGAACATAGTGTTGTGAGACGAGTTATTAGGAAACCAGTGATAGTGGTATAGTGGGTTAACTGCTTGGACACTCGTTCTGAATGTTAAAGGTTCGATCCCGGCTGGGGTATTTCAACATTTATTTGCTCACGTGTATTTGTGAGATGTACTTGATATATATATATATATATATATATATATATATATATATATATATATATATATATATATATATATATATACCCGGTATATATATATATATATACGTTCTTTTTAATAATAGTTTGGAAATTACACGAAAAACTTTAATTATCAGTAACAAGATAATATATTCATTATAGGCTTTACATGCATCCCATTACTTGGTTTGATTGATAGATTAAAGGGAGGATTTATGTTTTATCGGGACTCGTTTCTCCCTCATGTTTAGCCCCATTAGTTTGACAATTTTAGACGTTCGCCCCATTAGTTTGGGGATCTTAAGATCTTTTGCCCCATTTCTTTATCAATAATTAGACCTTTCGTGGCATGTAGGTGTCGATTTATTACTGGCGATCGAATGTGAGTCTTCAATTATGGAGGAACCGACCTTCCCTGTCTGGAAATTTTTCTACCGATTTTTTTTAACATATATCTCGAAGGGGAGTCCTGGGTGTATATTGTTAATCTTGATGGAGGTCTTGGGATCAAACTATAACCCTCACCTTAATTGATTGGTGATGGATTAAAAGTGGGAGTGATTGACTAAGTGAATGATTGAGTGGATTATTTTAATATAGAATAGATTGATTCGTTGAGTTGATTGCGACATTAATGTGTATTGAGTTTATATAAAGAGAAAGATAGAATGGTAGACAAACTGACAAGCAATGAATTATAACAGACAGACAAATAAGACAGACAGACAACAAGGACAGACATTCACATACAGACATAGGCTATAAACAGACAAACAGACAAAGGAGACAGACAGACAGACAATTGGAGTCACTCACAGACAGACGATGAAACAGACAGACAACCATTTTTTACAGACATACAGACTGCAAAAAGACATATAGACAGGCAGGAGCAGACAGACAATTAAGATAGACACTCACAGACAGGTAGGAACAGACAGACAATTAAGATAGACACTCACAGACAGACAACAGATAGACAGGTAGGAACAGACAGACAATTAAGATAGACACTCACAGACAGGTAGGAACAGACAGACAATTAAGATAGACAGGTAGGAACAGACAGACAATTAAGATAGACACTCACAGACAGACAACAGATAGACAGGTAGGAACAGACAGACAATTAAGATAGACAGGTAGGAACAGACAGACAATTCAGATAGACAGGTAGGAACAGACAGACAATTAAGATAGACACTCATAAACAGACAATATATAGACAGGTAGGAACAGACAGACAATTATAATAGATAGGAACAGACAGACAGACAGAAGATTTGACAAGACGACCAGGCAGACAGACAATTAGGACAGACACTCACAGGCAAACAGACTACAAACAGATAGACAGACAGGAACAGACAGACAGATTACAGACAGACAGACAGGAACATACAAACATTTAGATAGACACTCACAGACAGCCAGCCAATTTTCACAGACAGACATAGACTACAAACAGACAAGCAAACAGACAGACAGACAGAGCAGAACAGAACACCACCAGAAACTTCCCCATGCCCACCTTCAGAAATCTGGATGTCCGCTCCACTTACAGAACCCTGGTATTACTGTACAGTGGCTTAGGGTGTTTGGGGAAGGAGGGAGAGAGAGTTACATATAGTTACTAGCTTGTCCGGCCTCAATACGACTAGCCAGGGACAGTTTATAGTAGAAGAATAGGACAGCAAAGTAGAAGGCTCTCTCTCTCTCTCCGGCTAAAACGCCTTACCGGACAATAAGATGAATCGTAACCTTATGGGTCAAGATATACCCAAAAGGAAAGTTTTTATGGAGTATAGAAATATATTAGTCTGAAAGGGAATTTACACTTACCTACTGATTCATGCATATCAGTAGAGAGAGAGAGAGAGTGTGTGTGTGTGTGTGTATGAGTGAGGGTGATTTATACCAGCTCTACGTTTTCAGCGAAATAATATAGTTGTACTTTATGCATTGATAGATACAAAGTTAGTAGATGGATAGTTAGTTAAATGTAGACAGATTGATGGATAGATAAGCAAACAAAATTACACACACACACACACACACACACACACACACACACACACACACACACACACACACACACAGATATATATAGATACTAGATAGATAGATAGATAGATAGATAGATAGATAGATAGATAGATAAGGTTAAGCATAGGATGACCATATATATGTTTTCAATATTTTTCGCACTTATACAAAACCCACCTACCTTCCCCACCCTCACCTAATTCACTAATTACAACCAGGTGAATATTTTAATAACTCATATAAAAAACAAGTGAATATTATAATAACCCATATATCATCCAGGTGAATATTATAATAACCCATACAACAAACAAGTGAATATTATAATAACCCATATATCATCCAGGTGAATATTATAATAACCCATACAACAAACAAGTTAATATTATAATAACCCATATATCATCCAGGTGAATATTATAATAACCCATACAACAAACAAGTGAATATTATAATAACCCATATATCATCCAGGTGAATATTATAATAACCCATACAACAAACAAGTGAATATTATAATAACCCATATATCATCCAGGTGAATATTATAATAACCCATACAACAAACAAGTGAATATTATAATAACCCATATATCATCCAGGTGAATATTATAATAACCCATATATCATCCAGGTGAATATTTTAATAACCTATATAACAACAACCTCCTACGCTATACCCATCACCCCCCTCCCCCCCAACTTACGCACTATTTCCGGCCTGTCCACTGCGCATGACGTCATTGGGGGTTGATAACATATAATAATATTAAGTAACGTAATACATAGGAAACTAGGTCATTGGCACTAGGTTTCCCAGAATATTTTGATTTGTACTTTCACTTATGTGTGTGTGTTTAGGTGTGTGTGTATTAGTGTGTGTGTGTGTGTGTGTTTGTTAGTGTGTGCGTGTGTGTGTGTGTGTGTGTTAGTATTTGTTAATGTGTGCGTGTGTGTCTGTGTATGTGATGTGTGTGTGTGTGTGTCTGTATGTGTGTGTGTGTTAGTATTTGTTCGTGTGTGTGTGTGTGTGTGTGTGTGCGCGTGTTAAATATATACAGCTCAACAATCAGTAGTTGTAATCAGTCGTGAATTTATAAAATAGTTATTTGAGTTCGCATGTTACACCGGGTAGTGATATAAGTATAAATATTAGATTAATAGAGAGAGCGAGAGCGAGAGCGAGAGCGAGCAGGAAGAGAGATACAGTGGAATGTTAAGAATGCAGAAAGCCTCCAGAATGTGCATACCGTATTATAATAATCAATATGTCTGGTTGGGGGGGGGGGGTCGTAGCTTTGGACAAGGTGGTGGGAGAGAGGTGCGTAATTTGGCTGTCTGTGGGTCTGTCCTGTCTGTCTGTATGTATTTCTACCTGTCTGTCTGTCCGTCTGTCTGTTGGTCTAGCTGTCTGCCTATCACCAGTCAGAGCTATTTTACCTTACCTGATCTTATAGCTAACCCAGAACCCTACCTATATCACCAGTCAGAGCTATTATACCTTACCTGATCTTATAGCTAACCCAGAACCCTACCTATATCACCAGTCAGAGCTATTATACCTTACCAGTGATCTTATAGCTAACCCAAAACCATACTTATCACCAGTCAGAGCTATTATACCTTACCTGATCTTATAGCTAACCCAGAACCCTACCTATATCACCAGTCAGAGCTATTATACCTTACCAGTGATCTTATAGCTAACCCAGAACCCTACCTATATCACCAGTCAGAGCTGTTGTACCTTACCTGATCTTATAGCTAACCCAGAACCCTACCTATATCACCAGTCAGAGCTATTATACCTTACCAGTGATCTTATAGCTAACCCAGAACCCTACCTATATCACCAGTCAGAGCTATTATACCTTACCAGTGATCTTATAGCTAACCCAAAACCATACTTATCACCAGTCAGAGCTATTATACCTTACCTGATCTTATAGCTAACCCAGAACCCTACCTATATCACCAGTCAGAGCTATTATACCTTACCAGTGATCTTATAGCTAACCCAGAACCCTACCTATATCACCAGTCAGAGCTGTTGTACCTTACCTGATCTTATAGCTAACCCAGAACCCTACCTATATCACCAGTCAGAGCTATTATACCTTACCTGATCTTATAGCTAACCCAGAACCCTACCTATATCACCAGTCAGAGCTATTATACCTTACCTGATCTTATAGCTAACCCAAAACCCTACCTATATCACCAGTCAGAGCTAGTATACCTTACCAGTGATCTTATAGCTAACCCAGAACCCTACCTATATCACCAGTCAGAGCTATTATACCTTACCTGATCTTATAGCTAACCCAGAACCCTACCTATATCACCAGTCAGAGCTGTTGTACCTTACCTGTTCTTATAGCTAACCCAGAACCCTACCTATATCACCAGTCAGAGCTATTGTACCTTACCAGTGATCTTATAGCTAACCCAAAACCCTACCTATCACCAGTCAGAGCTATTATACCTTACCAGTGATCTTATAGCTAACCCAGAACCCTACCTATATCACCAGTCAGAGCTATTATACCTTACCAGTGATCTTATAGCTAACCCAGAACCCTTCCTATCACCAGTCAGAGCTAGTATACCTTACCAGTGATCTTATAGCTAACCCAGAAGCCTTCCTATCACCAGTCAGAGCTAGTATACCTTACCAGTGATCTTATAGCTAACCCAGAAGCCTTCCTATCACCAGTCAGAGCTAGTATACCTTACCTGTGATCTTATAGCTAACCCAGAAGCCTTCCTATCACCAGTCAGAGCTAGTATACCTTACCAGTGATCTTATAGCTAACCCAGAAGCCTTCCTATCACCAGTCAGAGCTAGTATACCTTACCTGTGATCTTATAGCTAACCCAGAACCCTACCTATATCACCAGTCAGAGCTGTTGTACCTTACCTGTTCTTATAGCTAACCCAGAACCCTACCTATATCACCAGTCAGAGCTATTGTACCTTACCAGTGATCTTATAGCTAACCCAAAACCCTACCTATCACCAGTCAGAGCTATTATACCTTACCAGTGATCTTATAGCTAACCCAGAACCCTACCTATATCACCAGTCAGAGCTATTATACCTTACCAGTGATCTTATAGCTAACCCAGAACCCTTCCTATCACCAGTCAGAGCTAGTATACCTTACCAGTGATCTTATAGCTAACCCAGAAGCCTTCCTATCACCAGTCAGAGCTAGTATACCTTACCAGTGATCTTATAGCTAACCCAGAAGCCTTCCTATCACCAGTCAGAGCTAGTATACCTTACCTGTGATCTTATAGCTAACCCAGAACCCTACCTATATCACCAGTCAGAGCTGTTGTACCTTACCTGTTCTTATAGCTAACCCAGAACCCTACCTATATCACCAGTCAGAGCTATTGTACCTTACCAGTGATCTTATAGCTAACCCAAAACCCTACCTATCACCAGTCAGAGCTATTATACCTTACCAGTGATCTTATAGCTAACCCAGAACCCTACCTATATCACCAGTCAGAGCTATTATACCTTACCAGTGATCTTATAGCTAACCCAGAACCCTTCCTATCACCAGTCAGAGCTAGTATACCTTACCAGTGATCTTATAGCTAACCCAGAAGCCTTCCTATCACCAGTCAGAGCTAGTATACCTTACACGATAAATAATGTATACCCAGAAATGTACTCTAACACTTCAGACATTTCCTGTCCCCATTTCTCTTCCTTCCACTTTGTGTTTTAATGGTCTATATAATTTTTGTTCTTAGACTTTCCTGGTTGCACTTTCACCCGGGTATTCCCCCTAAACACTCCTTCCCCTACTCTATTTACGTATGTGGCTGGCTAATCTATCTATCTATCTATTTATTTATCTATATATTGATTCATTTATGTATCTATGTATCTAGCTATTTAATTATCTATCTATATATTTATCTATTCGTTAATATATCTAGCTATCTCTCGCTAGCTATTTAATTATCTATCTATATATTTATCTATCTTATGTTAATCTATTCATCTGTGTATCAATCTAATTATTCATATGTATCTATTAATTGATCTATCTTACTATCTCTTGGCTTCCCTTCTTACGTAAGGTCTCCTATGTAGATTCTGTTCTTCTGCTTGATGAGTAATATGGAGGTACTGTTCAATTAGTGAGAGGGATTTAATACACATATCTTTCACTCACTCTCTCTCTCTCACACACACACACATTACCCCTTTCTCTCTTTCCCTCTCCCAACTCTCACTCTCTCTCTCTCTCTCACACACACACACACACACTACCCCTTTCTCTCTTTCCCTCTCCCATTATCACCCTTCCCCTCTCTCCCTATCACCCCCTCCCACCCCTTCAACTGGGCCACCCACTCCCAGTTTCAAGAATACAGAGAAAGTGTGTTTATGTGTGTGTATGTATCTCTGTGTTAAAGGGTTAGTTGTGACGGCATCTATGACGTGTGTTTGTGTGTGTGTGTGTGTATGTGTGTGTGTGTTTCCTGTCTGTCTGTGAGGGTTATTTGTGACGTGTGTGTGTGTGTGTGTATGTATGTATTTTCTATATGTGTGCGGGGGTTTTCTGGACATCACGTTTATCTTCCTTAACAGTTCTTGTGTGTGTGTGTTTCGTGTGTCTGTGTGTGTACGTTAGTGGTCACCTACATGGCGGCTTCCACTCTTTATCTCATCCATCTGACTTATACCACACACACACATACACACAGTATATATTATACAGTCTACTCAACGAATAAATGAAACGATGCATATAAAGAGTAAAGACAATTTGAAGGAAATGAATAAATATGGAAATGCTCAAACAAGTATATATAGAAGAATACTGAACAGCAAGACATATTTATACGAGCAAAAATATGAAAGTAAACATACAACGAGATGTATTGTTTCAAAGCTATAAGGTTAAGATGGATTAATTAAAGGTGAATGAGGAGAGAGGTCGATATAATTTATTACAGATAAGAAGTAAATGTTATACGGAAGACATAACTTATAAGTAAATTAATAATTGTAAAATATAGTTGCATGTATGAAAGGATAAATATGACTAAGAATAAGTAATAATCAGAATAATACAAATTATTAATTGTGAATTATACAACACTGACGAGAATAAACAACTTAAGCTTAATGATGTGTGGAGAGAGAGAGAGAGAGAGAGAGAGAGAGAGAGAGAGAGAGAATGAGAGGGAGGGGTATCAAAGAATGTGTGTAAGAGCTGTTCATGTTGACTGTTGCTCTTACAGTCCAGGGCAGCCACTTCTATGGGATCACTGGGAGCTTACTGGCTCACACACACAGACAGACAGCCAGGCAGAGAGAGAGAGATAGACAGATAGACAGACAGACAGACAGAGTGAAGGAGAGAGAGAGAGTTACAAGGAATATTTTATATCTCAAATGCCCTTTCGGTCCTTTCCGGGGAGATACTCGAAGTGGAAAGACAGAGATTGTGTGGTGCGCTACACTCATTGCAGAGTGTGCAATATACTATCTAGTCTGTTCTTAAACTGCTCTACTGAAAAACTGTTTACAACTTCTGAGGGAAGTTTGTTCCAAGTAGAACAGATCTTATAAATTATGTGAAAAAAGATTCCACCCATATTAGTGTTGAACCTTTTCAATTCTACCTTCCAGCCATGGTTGCGTGTTGTAATCATATTGAGGCTAAACATTTTGCTCAATGCACATTTTCAAACCAATATTCTGCTTGTTTCCAACGATAAGAGAGCAAGAACTTTCAACCGGTCCTAATAGCTCAGTCTTCTAATCGATAGAGTAAGCTTTGTAGCCCTAACTTGTACTCTTTCCAGTCATTCTATATATTTCCTGAGTGCTGGAGACCAGAATTGAACAGCATACTCCAGGAGAGGCCGTATCCGATTGTTGTGGTTGAGAGAGAGAGAGAGAGAGAGAGAGAGAGAGAGGGGGGGGGGGAGGTGGAAGGGGAGCAAAAGAAACAGACATTGCGTAGAGATTAAAAAGTACAAGTATACTTAAGGAGTGAGTAGTAGTAAGCGTGTGTGTGGAGAGAGAGAGGGAGAGAAAGAATACATTTGTTCATTTTCGGTATAAAAACGTGCCAGCCATTACAGGCTCGCTAGGAAATTATTGCCACCTACTGTACATAGCATGAAAAGCCATAATATTCTCAAAGAACGTTTTAAAATCTCCAAACTAATGCAGTTACACGCGAGGGAGAAAGGGGTACGGGAAAAAAACTCCCTTTAAACAATTGACCGAAGATAGGGAGAATAGTAAGAAGGAGAGAGAAGTGGAGGAGATAGTGAGATAAGGAGGGGAGAGAGTGAGGAGAGAGGGGAATTGAGGGAAGATATAGAGAGGGAGGGAAGAGAAGAATTAACGGAAGGGAGATGGGAATAGAGGGGAAGAAGGGAGTACAAAGGAGTACAAAGGAAATCAAGCAACAACATATCTAGTGACCCTTCTAGGTTGCTTGTCCTCCAAAACACTGAGGATCAAGTGTCCAAACAGTGGTTTAGAGTGGGTAAGGGAACATTGGAAAGGGAATTACTACCCTGGAACTAATGTCCGTGGCAAGGGAGAAGAAGAGGGGCGGGGGATGGAGAGAGGGAGAGAAGGAAGGAAGAGGGAGAGAGGAAGGGAAGATGGAGAGAGGGAGATGGGAAGAGAGGTAAAGGAGGAAGGGAAGATAGAGAGAGGGACGGAAGTGGAGAGAGGAAATAAGGGAGAGAAAGAGGAGGAAGGGAGATGGGGAGAAAGGCCAAAGAGGGGGGAGAGGAAGAGGGGAAGGGGAAATGGAGAGAGGAAGATGGGAAGAGAAGCATACGTGGGAGGAGAAAGAGAGAGATAAATAATAGGGAGATGGAGAGAGAGGAAAGGGTTATGGAGGGGAGTACGAGAGAGAGAGAGAGAAGGGTGGGGGACGTTGGAGTGGGGGTGGATGGGTGAAGAAGAAGCTTACCAATAATACACACACACACACACACACACACACACACACACACACGTAAGGATTCCCACCCCAAGACTCAAATTCCCGAACCATTCCCACTATTCCCACCCATTCCCGTCCCTCCTGCACTTATTTCAAGGCACAGAACCAGAGGGACACATAGATTCAGCGGTTTTCATGTTTCTTGGGCCGTTTTTCGATCCAGAGAGGGGTTTCCGAGGGCCCCCGAGCTAGAAGGGCGGGGTCTCTACGGGCCGCAGGGGTTTCGTGAGGCTTCATGACTATAGTTCCGGAGCTTCGAGTAGTCCAAAGAAGCTTACGTAAAAGGCCGAGTCACACGAGTATCATTCCGGGTAACTTTTCTCGGCAATTGAGGTGTGGAAGTGTCTGAATTCCAAGTGTTGAGCAGATTTCAGCCGACGACGATACGCTACCTTCAATCTAATCCCTACCCCAAGCGAGAGGACTGATAAGATGTTGCCAAGATGTAGATGTTGAGCGAAAGTTGCCAGAATGACTCGTTGGTGTGACAGTGGCCTAACTAGCGAAAGGGCTGGTGGACTATGTAGGGTATCAGTAGTTCTGGTGGTGGTGTGGTGCTGTGTGGCGGTGGTGGTGGTACTGCTGTGGTGTTGTGGTGGTGGTGGTGGTACTACTGTGGTCACTGTGGTAATTGTTGTGTACTGTTGCTGTGTGGTGGTGGTGGTGATACTGCTGTGGTTATTGTGGTGCTGTGTGGCGGTGGCGGTGGTGGTGGTACTGCTGTGGTGTTGTGGTGGGGGTGGTGGTACTACTGTGGTCACTGTGGTAATTGGTGTGTACTGTTGCTGTGTGGTGGTGGTGGTGATACTGCTGTGGTTATTGTGGTGCTGTGTGGTGGTACTGCTGTGTGGCGGTGGTGGTGTTGTGGTGCTGTGTGGTGGTACTGCTTTGGTAATTGTGGATATTGTTGTGTACTGCTGCTGTGTGGCGGTGGTGGTACTGCTGTGGTCACTGATAATTGTACTGATATGGTAATTGTGTACTGCTGTGGTAATTGTGTACTGTTGTAGTCATTATGTACTGATTTGGTCATTGTGGTAATTGTGTACTACTGTGGTTTCATTGTGGTAATTGTGTACTAATTATGTGGTAATTGGTTTGCACTGTTGTGATCATTGTGGTAATTGTGTTCTACTGCTATGGTATATTTAATTGTGTCCTGTTTTAGTCATTCTGGTAATTGTGTACAACTGCTGTGGTATATTAAAGTGTGTCCTGCTCTGGTACTAAAACTGTGGTGCTTATAGTGAATTGTACTGGTGGTTGATAATGATTTGCACTCTGGCTATATTGAAATGTGAGGATTTATGCCATAGACTTTTGATATATATTGATGTATGGTGATGATATTGATGGGCAAGTGTATTTTAAGACTTCAATGCAAATGAGAAGAAATACAGGAAAATTTACATGAAGCTGCCTTGTTTTAACCTTTGGACCTTTTCTGGATATATTGTGAAAACTATAGACCAGATTTTTACTTTTCCATATACAATAATAATACAACGATAATCCAATACGATAGCACAATCCTAAAATAATAATAACTACAAAAAGGAACTCGGATTTCGTTTGACACACTGTTGATGCGTTTGATATATTTCGCTGTTTTGATAATTATATGTAAATGTAAATGTCGACGAACGTGCGATGAGTGACTTACTGTAAGGGAACCCACCTTGCTTTTCTTCTCTTTCTCTCCTTCTCTCTTTGGCTTGTATCCATTCGGCCCCATTCAGCCTACTGTTTTAAGACGTTTACCCCCATCCAGGTGTCAATATTTTACCGCTCGCCATCATATATATATTTTGTTTTGACAGCAAACTAAATTTGTACATTTTTCGATAGAAAAATGTCTCCAGCGAAGCCGGATTTCTCCATACAATGCTGGCTCGCTATCGCTCGCCAGGAAAAAATCGACACCTGGATGGGGATAAACGTCTTAAAACAGTTGGCTGAATGGGGCCGAATGGATACAAGCCAGGGAAAGAGAGAAAAGGAGAGAGAGAGAGAGATAAAAACACTATCTTCCATGACTTTACGAACAGATATGTTATAAATGTCACCCTCCATCTCCTCTGTTACGCCTCAACCCGGGTTTCTCTCACACATTATTTATTTTCCTTCTCCACATATTATTGTTCAGTATATGTGTGTGTGTGTGTGTGTGTGTGTGTGTGTGTGTGTGTGTGTGTGGATACTGTTATATATGTGTGTGTGGATACTGTTATAGCGTGATTTCAGATACATTCGTTCGCTTACACGCATGAATACATACATACATACATACATGTATTATATAGTTTAGTTTTATTGAATTACACTAATACCGTCTACAATTATATATTATTTTTCAATATCTCTTAATTTAGTCTGGTCAATGTCCACCAATTCCTCCTTCAACAAGACATAGGCGTAAATAATGTAGGGGGTGTGAATGAGTGACTTTTAATATATTCGATATAAGATGGTGCTAACGTTAGACGATAGTATTCACTAAAAAAAGGACCTCTGGGGATCAGATGAGGTTTACGCTGTCTAAAGTAACCCTGTAAAACCCTTAAGTTCTTCTTGGGCTTAAGGGGGGTCACAGTTTTTTGTTTTTTTATCTTTCTCTCCTTTTCTCTCTTTCCCTGGCTTGTATCCATTCGGCCCCATTCAGCCAACTTATTTAAGACGTTTATCCCATCCAGGTGTCGGTTTCTTCCTGGCGAGCGAGAGCGAGCCAGCATTGTATGGAGAAATCCGGCTTCGCCGGAGAAATTTGTCTATCGAAAAATGTAGAAATTTAGCTTGCTGTCAAAACAAAATTATATATATGCTGGCTCGTTACCGCTCGCCAGGAAAATATTGACACCTGGATGGGGGTAAACGTCTTAAAACAGTAGGCCGAATGGATACAAGCCAAAGAGAGAGAGGGGGAGAAAGAGGAAAAAAAAAAAGCGAGGTGGGTTCCCTTAATAAAATAGTCTAATGCTAGCCCGAATCCAGTGAAAGGGTTGAGCAAGCGTAAACAGGGGCCACACTGGTACAACACAAATACACTACATTAAGAGGGGGTCACCTGTTTTTGTTCTCTCCTTTTCTCTCTTTCTCTGGCTTGTATCCATTTTGGACCATTCAGGCTACTGTTTTAAGACGTTTACCCATATCCAGGTGTCAATATTTTCCTGGCGAGCGGTAGCGAACCAGCATATATATATTTTGTTTTACAGCAGGCTAAATTTGTACATTTTTCGATAGAATAATGTCTCCGGCGAAGCCGGATTTCTCCATACAATGCTGGCTCGCTATCGCTCGCCAGAAAAAAATCGACACCTGGATGGGGATAAACGTCTTAAAACAGTTGGCTGAATGGGGCCAAATGGATACAAGTCAGAGAAAAGGAGATAAATATAAGAAAAGGTGACCCCCTGTTTAAAGCAACAACAAAAACAAAGGACAACCTGACAAAGAAAACAAACAACAACCTGGCAAAGAAAAACAACCCAAACAAAAGACGCGACAAACAAAGACATAAACAAGGCTACAAACAAGATCAAGTAAACGTGTAAACAATAGTGGGTTAATAGCGTTGTTTACAAGATAACGCTGTAAAAAAGGAATCACACTAAAGATATTTCCGGCAATTTTCGATAAGCATTGTTTTTCTAGCATATTTTATTAGCACACTTTACTGGTATTTTATTAGCACACTTTACTGGTATTTTATTAGCACACTTTACTGGTATTTTATTAGCACACTTTACTGGTATTTTTTTTAATACAATATTATTTGTCAATTTGTTTATAAGTACCGTAAGTTTGCCTGTCAATTTTGATATATATATATATTTTCTTTAATGGTGATTGAGCAGACAATCTTCCACTGAGCACAAGCTAGAACATCCACTGAATTGTGAAGGATATGGAGGCGTTTAATTTTTGGCCACCCCCTCGGGAATTATGGCGTCTGGCAATAGATAGATAATTTGTGTTTGGGGGACATTGTTTTGGAGTTCTTTATCCTTAGTATTGCAACTAAAAGGTTGATCGATAACTTGTAACTACTGCAGAAAAAAAGGTTAGGTATTGCAGAGTATTAACAAAAATGGTGACTATTTTAAGGGCTAGAAACGGTTAATTGTGATAAAAACTATATGCAAATCGTATGACAAGCATGAATAAAACGTAGATAAACAAACAAACAAACCAAGTGAAAGGTAAATACGAATAACCGAAAACAATCCAGGAAGCAAAACTCATAAACCCCTTCCAAGTGTAGAAACGAGAAACAATAATATATAGAAAACGTAGGTAACCGCAAACTATACAATTCATATACAGCAGAAATCGAGGAACATTGATAGAGGAGAACCGAAAAGCAGACATAGCAGGCAGAATAAGAAAATACCAAAGGGAGAGAGAGAAAGAGAGTGAGAGAAAGACAGAAGGAGAACACAAAAGACAAGCCGAAAAGAAAACTGGTATAGACAAATAGACGAACAAACAAAAATACGATACTAAAGAGAGAGCATAAGAAGAGATGCAAAAGAGACAGGGCTAAGAATATAAAGAAAAGGAAAGGAGAAGATAATAAAGGCAGATAATAAAGATAAGGAAAGAAGGGGAGCAAGAGAGACGGAGTGAAAGAATAACAACGAAGAAGAGAAATAAGCAAGACAAGGCGTTCGCGAAAGAGACCAGAAATAATAAGAAAGAAAGCGATAAAGATGAGTGAATACAATACATAAATATACAAGAGAAAAGTATAAAACAGATAAATAGAGAAAAGACAAAATAAAAACGATAACAGTGAGAGGATAAGGAAAAAGATAACGAAAGAGAAGAAGTGAGAGACAGTACTAAAGATAAGAGAGAGAGAGAGAAGAGAGGAGGTGGTGTTGGTGATACAATGATCAGATAAATAGAGATAAAAGCCAAAATAAGAACGATAAAAGTGAGAGGATAAGGAAAAAGATAACGAAAGAGAGGAGGAGGTGTTGGTGATACAATGGCCTTATACAGTCAGGCCTACAGCAAGGTTTCTTCTGTGGCAGGTGAGTCAATGAGTCACTGGTGGATGAGTGAGTCGGGTGGTGGATGAGTCAAGTGCTAGATGAGTGAGTCAGGTGCTGGATGATTCACTGGTGGATGAGTGAGTCAGATGGTGGATGAGTCAGGTGAGTCAATGAGTCACTGGTGGATGAGTGAGTCAGGTGTTGAGTGAGTCACTGGTGGATGAATCAAGTGGTGGATGAATCAGGTGGTGAATGAGTCAGTTGGTGGATGAGTCAAGTGGGTGAGTGAGTCAGATGATGGATGAGTCAAGTGGTGGATGAGTCAGGTGGTGGATGAGTCAAGTGGTGGATGAGTCAGGTGGTGGATGAGTCAGATGATGAATAAGTCAGGTGGGTCAGTGAGTCAGACGATGGATGAGTCAAGTGGTGGATGAGTCAGATGCTGGATGAGTCAGGGGGCGAGTCAGTAGGTGGATTACGTAGATATTAATGTACTTAGACTGATGGTGTTAGTTTCAGGTGGAGGATTAGCGAGTCAACAGGTGGATTTGGGAGGCATTAATGTCAGATGGTGAGTAGGTGGTGGGTGAGTCAGATGGTGGATTAGTGAGTCAATGGGTGGATTAAGGACCCATTCATTTGTCAGGTAAGGTGGTGGGTGGGTCGTATGGTGGATTAGTTAGTTAATAGGTGGATTAGTGAGCCATTCATTTTTCGAGTGAGGTGATGGATGGGTTGTATGGTGGATTAGTGAGTCAATAGGTGGATTAAGGAGCCATTCATTTCTCGAGTCAGGTGACGAATGAGTCGAGTGGCTATTGAGTCTTCTGATCATTCATTGGGTTATTTTTAAGGAGAGGTTTTTAGTTTGCTCGCTAGACCTTCATCAAGCTTAAAAACGCAACCCCTAGACCCCTTTTCAAGATAATTTTTATATTTTTTTGGTAGAAAAATGTCCCTGCCAAAGCCCGATTCCTCCTCGCTATCGCTCGCCAGGACAAAATCGACATCTAAATGACACAAAGGGTCTTTAAATCACCAAACTAATGGAGATAAACTCTTAAAATCACACAACTAAACATGACGGTGAAGGCGGTCCAGAAAGAGCAGCTACCTCTCCCTTAATGAATCAATGTATGAGCTCTCTTCCCAACAAACTATATTTCCTACTTGTCGGTCCCCCCATTTTCTATTCGCTACCCATTTTCTTTCCTCCATCCTTTTTTTTCCTTCATCCATTTTTTTTCTCCATCCATGTTCTGCCTTTCATTTGTTTTGTGTTTTGCATACATTAATTGTCTTTATTCCACCCATTTTCTTCCCACCACTCATTATCTTCCCACCACTCATTTTCTTCCCACCACTCATTTTCTTCTCACCACTCATTTTCTTCTCACCACCCATTTTCTTCCTACCACCCATTTTCTTCCCACCACCCATTTGCTTCCCACCACCCATTTTCTTCCCACCACCCATTTTCTTCCCACCACCCATTTCCTTCCCACCACCCATTTTCTTCCTACCACCCATTTTCTTCTCACCACCCATTTTCTTCCCACCAACCATTTTTCCCACCACCCATTTTCTTCCCACCACCCATTTTCTTCCCACCACCCATTTTCTTCCCACCACCCATTTTCTTCCCACCACCCATTTTCTTCCCACCACCCATGTTCTTCCCACTACCCATTTTCTTCACACCACTCATTTTCTTGTCATCTCCCATTTTCTTACCACAACCCATTTTCTCCCCACCACCCATTTTCTTACCCCCACCCATTGTCTTCCCACCACCCATTTACTTCCCACCACCTATTCTCTTCCCTCTACCCATTTCTTCCCATCACCCATTTTCTTCCTTCCAGACAATTTATTATTCATATATTTCACTTATATTTGCCCTCGTTTTGCTTCGTTTCTTTTCTCTTTTTTTCTCACTTTTGTCTTAAGCTCCCCCTCTCCTGATGTTAAAGCCCACTTCCCTCTCCTTAGGCCCCTTCTCTCTCTCTCTCTCTCTCTCTCTCTCTCTCTCTCTCTCTCTCTCTCTCTCTCTCTCTTTCTCTCTCTCTCTCTCTCTCTCTCTGCAGTATTCGATGTACCTATATATGTATCTACCAGTATCTCTTTAATTATTTATCTATTTGCTTTAATATATATATATAATGTGTGTGTGTGTATGTACATGTGTAATTTGCTATTTGTTTATCCATCTACCTATTTATCGATTTATTTGTCTTTATATTTACTTTATTATCTGCCTATACTGTATATTCATCCATTTATGTCCATCTATTTATCTATCTATCTATTATTTGTAGTTTCCCCTATTTTATTCTGTCAAAAATTCCATACGAAAATCTGTCCCTTTCGAAGCCATCCATTATCCATCCCACTAGGAACTACACCATGATATTATCCTTGTTTCGTTCAGTACATGTTTATATATTTCGTCTTTCCATTCCACAAGTTTTTCTTTACTCTAGCCATCGTTCATACAAGTTTTTCCCCTCTCCTGAATTATCCTTATGTAATACCAGTCTCATATATTGATGTTTCTGTTTTGTTTTTTGTTTTTTTTCTAGTATTCTTCTTTCTTTCTTTCTTTCTTCTTGTTCTTTATCAAACTATATTGTCTTAATTCATGTGCTTCTATTTATTTATTTTTCTTCTTCTTGTTCAAACTCTATATTTCCCTTTGTTTTCATTGGCTCTTATCTTGCAATATGGTAGGTTTAGATAGTTTCTATTTCTCTCTTGTTTAAACTTTGATTGGATTTTTGCTTTTAGTCACCCGTTTTAACTCATTTAAGGGGAGGGTTTTAGTTGATTCCCTAGACTTCCATCAAGCTTAAAATTACTCCCCCTAGATCCCCTTTCAAAATAAATTTGTACATTTTCGGTAGAAAAATGTCCCGGCCGAAGGCCGGTTCCCCTTAAATTACAGGCTCGCTATCGCTCGCCAGGAAAAAATCGACACCTAAATGGCACGAATGGTCTTCAAATTGACAGAAATGGGGCAAGGGGTCTTACAATCGCCAAACTAATGGGGCGAACGTCTTAAAATCTCAAAAGCAATGGGGCTAAACATGAGGGAGAGGGGGGTCCAGAAAAAAATCCTCCAGGTGGAAATCTCCCCTTAACTGCTGTCTATTGTTGAGGAAGAATATATATATTTTTTTAAGTGTGCCGTGCTCGTTTTTTTTTTTTTTTTTTTAACCTTTATCTCATTCGTTTTAATCCTTTTCTTTCTATTATTGAGAGAGAGAGAGAGAGAGAGAGATTTGTTTTTTTCAAGTTTCTTCAGTTACCGTTCTTGTTTTATTTGGGTTTTTTTCTGTGACTCTCTCTCTCTCTCTCTCTCTCTCAGTATTTTGCCTATTTATTATTTTGTTTTGAGAGAGAGAGAGAGAGAGAGAGCGTGGGAAGGGGTCGTGAGAAGCTCTTGTTTTGCCCCCTCCCCCTCTCCTCCCCCCCCCTCCCCCTCCCCTTCATTTCCCTACACATTGTTTCCTCTTTATCTCTCCCATCATTCCTCTTCCTGTTTATGTATTTATTTATTATTCCCTTCTTCACTTATTCTTATTTGTTATCTTGGTTCTGTCTTCTTCGTCTCCTATTATTATTATTCATCTCCCCTCTTTATAGTTTAGTTGCATTTCCCCTCATTCTCATCTTCTTTCCACCTTTTTTCATATTTTCTGCCTGTCTTACTCTCCTTTTCTTCCCCTTTGCTTCATTTTATTGTCTCCTTCAGTTTGCCTTCTCTTGTTCGTGTGGTCCTTGTTTTTGTTGTCCTTGTTTTTGTTGTCCTTGTTTTTTTTTGTCCTTGTTTTTGTTGTCCTTGTTTTTTTGTTGTCCTTGTTTTTGTTGTCCTTGTTTTTTGTTGTCCTTGTTTTTGTTGTCCTTGTTTTTGTTGTCCTTGTTCTATGTCCTGGTTATCAATGTTGTTGTATTTGTACTATATATCTGCTCTCGCATTATTTGTCTTTCTCTCCTGTTTTGTCTTCTGTTTGTTTTAAGGGGAGGTCTCCACTTGAGGGATTTTTTTCTTGACCCCTTTCTCCCTCATGGTTAGCCCCATTGCTTTTGAGATTTTAAGACGTTTGCCCCATTAGTTTGGTGATTTTAAGAATATCCGCGCCATTCTGTCAATTTTAAGACCTTTTGTGCAATTTAGGTGTCGATTTTATCCTGGCGAGCGATAGCGAGCCTGTAATTTAAGAGTAACCGGCCTTCGGCCGGGACATTTTTCTACCGAAAAATGTACAAATTTATCTTGAAAGGGGGTCAAGGGGGTGACATTGTAAGATTGCTGGAGGAGTAGGAAACAAACTAGAAACCTCCCCTTAAATTTGTTGGTTCATATTTACTTAATTGATTATATTTTCTTGTTTTTATTCTCTATTATACTTGTTAGCTATGGTCTCCTGTCTTTACAATTACTATCTTTGTTATTGTTTTTCCTTGTTTTCTTATTTTCTTGTTATTTTACTCTCCAATACTTATCATCTGTGGTTCCCTGTCTTTACTGTTGCTATCTTTGTTATTGTTTTCTTACTTGTTTTTACTCCATTATACCTGTTACCTATTGTCTTTACTCCTTACCATTACTATCTTTGCTATCTGTTCTTCCTTTTCCCAACAGCACTCCCCTTATGACTCCCGTTTTCTATTGGCTGGTGGGTGAACAGAGGCATTGGGTGTGAGATGATGGTCCCTCGTTTTCTCTTTTTGTGTCTACTACTTATATATTGGTTTCCCATCCTTTGTCCCCTCATCACCCCGTTTTCTATACAGTCTTCTTTTTCCCCCCTCCCTTGTCCCCTCATTTCTCCGTTGTATATATATATTCTCTTCTCTTCCTTCTCTCTCTCTATATTCTCTCTTTCTTCATCCACTCCTCTATTCCCCTTCCACTCTCTATATTAATTGTCTCTTCTCTCCCCTTCCTCTCCTCCACTCTCTTCCCCTGCTCTCCTCTTTATATATTGTCTCTCCTTTCCCCTCCCCTTCTCTCCCTTGCTCTTCTCTTCTCTCACTCTACCTCTTCTCATTCAGTTTATATCTTCTCCCGCCCCCTTCCCTCTTCCTGCCCCCCCCCCCCACCCTCTTCCTATACCTATCCTTTCCCTCCCTTCCCTGCTCATCTCGCACCCCCTTCCTATCCCCCATTATCTTTCCTCCCCTCTTCTCCTCCTCTCCCCCACCCCCCTTCCTATACTTACCCCTTTACTCCCCTCCCTCCTCATCTCCCCTCTCTCCATATCTTCTCCCTCCCCTTCCTCCTGTGCTTCCCTATCTCCCCTCCTTTCCCTTCCCTTTCTCACTCACTGCCCCCTCTCCTTCCTCACCTCTTCTCCTTCTCCTCCTCCTCCTCCTTGCCTTCTTCTTCTTTGCTATCCTTTTCTCTACCTCTTAGTCAATAGATTGATAGTTTTTAGATATACAAGTTGCCCCGTAAGGATCAATAGGTCTGTTGCAGTTTATTCTCTTTCGTATTCCTTTGTATTCCTTTTCCTCCTTCCCCTCCCCCTTTCCATCCCGTGCAGTGTGGTTGTCGAGGGGAAAGGTGAGAGGGGTGACAGGGGGTGATTGAGTAGCGAGGGGTGAGACAGGTGAAGGGTGAAGGGTCAAGATGAGGGGTGATAGGGGGTAATTGAGTAGCAAAGGGTAAGACAGGTAAGGGGTGATGATGAGGAGTGAGAGGGGTGATTGAGTAGCGAAGGGTGAGACAGGTGAGATGTGAGGGGTGAAGGGTGAGGCTGAGGATTGAGAATGAGGTGTCAGGGGTGATTGAGGGTGAAGACAAGGCGTAAGGGGTGAAGGGTGGAGATGAGGAGTGAAAATGAGGTGTAAGGGCTGAAGGGTGGAGATGAGGAGTGAGAATGAGGTGTCAAGGGTGATTGAGGGTGAAGACAAGGTGTAAGAGATGAGGGGTAAGGGGAACTTCAAGAGGTGAGGTTGTGAGTGACGGGATATTTGATTGGAAGAATGAGATGTAAAGTAGAGGATGTGAGTGAGGGGTGATGTGAGGGGTGATGTGATGGGATGAATAATAGAATGGGGTGTTATCAAGTACTGTTCACCTCCACCCTCTTTAGCCCCTTCTATAACTAATTTGATTCTCGCTATATGTAGATGATGATGTGCAGTTTAAGAAGGATCAGCGGTAGTAAAAAGGGTTAAATGAGATAGGTCGAAGCCGGTTAATTGCTGTAGGACCATTTTAAGCGAAATATAATCGCATAATAGTAGCCCCCTCCAAAAATAAATATATATATATAAATAAATAAATAAACAAATACATAAATACTGTAGGCTACATAAATACTGTAGGCTACATAAATACTGTAGACTACATAAATACTGTAGGCTACATAAATAAATACAAAAACAAACAAAAATCGTCGCCGGTACAGAAAAGGTTAGAATAAATGTTGCTCACTAGACGTATGGGTTCTTTAAGGGGAGGTATTTAGTTTGTTCCCTAGACCTCCATCAACCTTAAAATTACACCCCCTTGAGTCCCTTTCAAGATAAATTTATACATTTTTCGGTAGAAAAATGTCCCGGCCGAAGGCCGATTCCTCTTAAATTACAGGCTCGCTATCGCTCGCCAGGATAAATTAGACACCTGAATTGCACGAAAGGTCTTAATATGGGGTGAAAGTTCTTAAAATCGCTAAACTAATGGGGCAAACGTTTTATAATATCAAAAGCAATGGGGCTAAACATGACGGAGAAAGGGGTCAAGAAAACAATCCCTCAAGTGGAGACCTCCCTTTAAATTGTAGCACTTGTTACGTGAGTACGATACCACGCCAAGGCAATTTACCCTCCCGGGCGTTTACGCACCCTCTCAGCTCCCCGCCTTGGAGTGGCTCCGGTCACCCAGGCTTTATTGTGGTCGGCAGGGAGGGTTCTGTGGGGGCGCTCGTTTATGGCCTTGGCCTTACTCGGGGCCTTGGGGCTGTTCGGCCAGGCAGCTTGGGGAACAGCAACAACAACAACAACCCTACCAGAATATTATGATAGGGTAGTGGGTCGTTTTTCTGGTCCCCCTTCTCCCTCGTGTTTAGCCCTAGTAGTTTTTAGATTTTAAGACGTTCGGCCCATTAGTTTGGTGATTTTAAGACTTTACGCCCCATTTCTTTATCAATATTAAGACCTTTCGTGCCATTCAGGTGTCGATATCGCTCCAGTAATTTTAAGAGTGGCCGGGACATTCTTCTACCGAAAAATGTACACACTTACCTTGAAGGGGGGTCTAGGGGGTATTTTGTACAGCTTGATGGAGGTCTAGGGAGGAAACTAAAACACAGTACAAAGATAAAACACTAAGCAAATAAACATGCTTCGGACGGTAGTAAAAGGGGCTGATGTGATGATAATTATGACATGAAGACTGATTAGTGATGAGGTAGTGATGGAAATTAAGGGGTGTGATGTCATGATGGGGGTGGTGAGATGAATATGGGTTAGTGGTAGGTGATGATGGGAAGGGTGGGAGTACACACACACACACACATACACATACACACACATACACACACACATACACACACACGCACATCCACACACACACACACACACACACATCCTCCTTCCCAGCCTGCCTGCCATCAACTCGTCAACCTTGCAAGAGTCGTAGATTATAGGTTAGGTCGAGAGTGGGCGGGGTTCGGGTGTCCTGTCCTTAGGCCTACCTGGACGGGCGGTGCCTGGGTGGGTGGGGGTGTACAGTCACGTTAAAAAATATGCCATTCCTCCATAATTTTAAATGCTATAGCTCGTACCGTACTTTTCAATCCTTATTTGATTTATGCATGATGTCAGTTTTTGTATATATATAAACAAAAATCCGTATTCACCCCTTGAGGATTATGCTGAGTTTTTGACAGTTTAGTGTGGCTGTCATTAGATCATTTAGAAATGAAAAGGGTAAAGACTATCACAAATAGCCCTCTGACTTCTATATACCCTCTTCCCAATCTGCATAAAATCGTCTAATACTAGCCAGAAAACCCCAAAATAAATGTGTCCTCATTATCTTGTCCTGCACGTACCACTAGCATCATTTTGGTTATCAGTCATCATTGTCTGACTAGATTTGTAATTAAGGGGGGGTGACCTTTTTTTTTTTTATTTCTGTCCTTTTCTCCGGCCCCATTCAGCCAACTATTTTAAGACGTTTATCCCCATCTAGGTGTCGATTTCTTCCTGGCGAGCGATAGCGAGCCAGCATTATATTAAGAAATTCGGCTTCGCCGGAGACATTTTTCTATCGAAAAATGTACAAATTTAGCCTGCTGTCAAACAAAAATAAAAAATATGCTGGCTCGCTACCGCTCACCAGTAAAAATTTGACACCTGGATGGGGATAAGCGTCTTAAAACAGTAGCCTGAATGGGGCCAAATGGATACAAGCCAGAGAAAGATAAAAAAGGACAGAACAAAAACAGGTCACCCCCCTTAACTTAATTTGAACAACTACTACTACTACTACTACTACTACTACTACTACTACTACTACTACTACTACTACTACTACTACTACTACTACTACTACTACCTAACCAACTAGATTTGTAATGTACTTAATATGAACAGAGTATGGCTCAACAGACAAATAAACTCATTGAGAGATTTTAATTATTGTGTTTATTTATTTATTTAATAATTTCTTAGTTTCCTCCCTAGAGTTCCAATAACCCCCCCCATTTGCATTTTTCTAAATATAAATAGCCCCGCCAAAGGCCAGTTACTCCTAAATTGCCGGCTTGCTATCGCTCGTCAGCAACAAATCGACACCTAAATGGCACGAATGGTCTTAAAATTGCCAATCTAATAGGGCAAATGTTTTAATATTTCAAAAGTAATGGGGCTACGCATAAGGAAAAATGGATGCCCCCTCCCCCCCCCCCCCCACACACAGCTTAATTTCATGGACGAAGCCTCAATCTTAGACATGGTTAAGATTTGATGGACATATTTCCAAACGTTTTGTTTGTGTTTGTTTCATCGGAGGAAGGTCAACGTACGTAGGTACCTTGAATTGGGGTCTCTGTCACTCTTTCAACTTTGGGGGGACACTTGTTACAGGCAGCGTTGTCTTTTGTCTCCTTCATACACACATAGATAAGTCTTGGAAGAATAGGACTCTACTTTTGAGCGTATCTTTACAAAGGCTCACTCAGGGGTGGAGGTAGGAGTAGGGGTGTACTGTACATAGGCTCAATATGGTGGGGGTAGTATGGGTGTACTGTGGGGGTGGGGGGATATAGGCTGGGAGAAGAATATGGGGGGGGGGTGGGGGGGGGGGGATACAGGCTGGGAGAAGAAGAGGGAGTGGGAGATGTAGGGTGAGAGAAGAAGAGGGAGGGTGGGAGGATATAGGGTGGTAGAAGAAGAGGGGGTAGGGTTGGGGGTGGGGGAAGAAGAGGGAGGGTAGGGGTTGGGGGCGTACGCATTATAGGTTCTGAAGGTACACACACAAGGGAGACAGGTAGAGGTGACCTTGCCATGACTACGGCGGCGTCATAGTCTGTACTGTTGTTAGGGAGGGGACCACGGAGAAAAGGGCGGAAGGGGAGAGATAGGGGCTGGTTGGGTGGGTGGTTGCAAAGGTGATGGGAGAGAAAGATTACGAAGTACAAAGGAAGTCAAGTAACAAAATGTCTAGCGACCCTTTTTAGGTTGCTTGACCTCTAAATCACTGCTGCTCGGAGTGTTCACCAGCTGTTTAAAGTGGGTGAGGGATAATTAGAAAGGGAAGTGCTGCCCTGGGACTAATATCCAGAGAGAGAGAGAGTAGTAGTAGTAGTAGTAGTAGTAGTAACAGTAAGAGCTAAATGAAAGAGGAAGGTGATAGAATGAAAGTTAAACAACACCAAGTGAGTGTGTGTGTGTGTGTGTGTGTGTGTGTGTGTGTGTGTGTGTGTGTGTGTGTGTGTGTGTGTGTGTGTGTGTGTGTGTGTGTGTGTGAATGAGAGAGATTGTAACAACTAAGTGGTGAAATGAGGGAGTTGTGTATCAAATTACAGTATATTATTAATAAACATACTGTACGTGGTACGCAAGAAGCTCTATTATCTCAATTCGCGGATAATTTAACTGATCCGTAGATCTTAACACTTATGGACATGTATTTAATTAGAGTAATATATATATACACACACACTCAATCACTCTCTCTCTCTCTCTCTCTCGCGCGCGCGCGCGCGCTCTGTATTGCGTTTATAGGTAATTTTGGTCATTTAAGTTTTATATATATATATATATATAAATACATAATGTAGACCTGTGTTTGGACGTCTCTCTCAGGCCTTATAGGAATTGATTACACTGATGTCATAATTGTATTGTAGACTAAGGTAATTGACTAGTGATGACAGGTGACTGGTAACTGGTGACAGGTAGCCAGGGTAGGGTAGTGTAGTGGGGTGACAGCTGTACTGGTTATATTATGTCTCTCTATCTATCTATCTATCTATCTATATATCTATCTATCTATCTATCTATCTATTTTTATACAAAGCGGTCGCAAAACATTTGCCCATAGATATTACATAAATTTTAAATGGATGAAAAGTCGACGTCACATGATTTTCCCATATATACAATACATGGGTATTCCCTACGGACAAATGTTTCCAGACCGCTCTGTATTTTCTCCCGGCCAGGGTTCGAACCCAGACCCAGGGATATGGACCTAGTGTTTGATAGCACTATATGCCTCGCCATTCATCACTCCATGACATAGTGGTATCAAAGCCTGGCATCAAATCCCTAGGGTCTGAGTTCAAATCTTGGCCGGATATACTGTATATACTGTATATACTGCATACTGGTATACTATATATATATATATATATATATATATATATATATATATATATATATATATATATATATACACAGTACTATATCCTATTATATTAGCATTGATTTTCAAAAATTATAGTTTTTGTCTGTAAATGTAAGGTCTGACTGCCAAGTATGGATGGTGAGATCTGTGCATGATATAAATCTCTGTAACTATGTATCCCTGTACCTGTATGTAACCCTCCCTCTCTCTCTCCCACAGGTATGTTTGAAGGACCCTGGGCCTCTAGTACGGTTGCCGGGACCTCAGGTGAGTGTAGACCATAGGGGGGGGGGGGGTATATTCAGGTGATGGTAAATTCAATCACTTTAGCCTCTCATTTTTCGATTCTTAATCCTTTGAGTACCAGCGACCTGTGATATATTTTAATCTAGTTATATTTACACGCTATTATACAGCTTAGGAAGGATCTGTGGTAGTTGTTGTTGTCGTTCCCTAAGCTGCCTGGCCGAACAGCCCCGAGTCCCTAAGGAAGGTCATGGCCACGGTCGGGCTTTCCCACAGAGCTCTCAAGGAGTGTAGATTGTGTTGTTGGCGTAAGTGATTATGTGAAATGCAGTCTTCTATGATGTGTTTAATGGTGTGTGGTGCTGTGTTACATCCTGGGAAGGTGTCGACGACGGAGTCATCCAGTCTCTTCTGATAGCTCAGAAGAGCTGGATGGTGTCCGCATCTCGGCCTGGCCAGGTGGACTCTGTCCTCGCGAGGAAGGGAGGATTCAGAAGGGTGGATTTCGGGAGGTCATGCCTGCAGCTGCGTGTTGTCTATGAGTGATTGGATGGAACGGCGAGAGATATGAGTATGGATGTGCTTCTGGAAGCTGGTTTTCTGTGGTATATTAAAAGGATTGGTTGAGATAGTGTGAAGCCTTATTATTACTATCCTTCCTAAGCAAAATTTGACCTTCTAATAGGCGCCAGAATATGATGAAAAAAACGTCCCTGGTACTGAATGGGTTAATGGCAATATTTGATCCAGCTATGTCTCTGTCTTGTTAATATTTGATCCAGCTATGTCTCTGTCTTGTTAATATTTGATCCAGCTATGTCTCTGTCTTGTTAATATTTGATCCAGCTATGTCTCTGTCTTGTTAATATTTGATCCAGCTATGTCTCGGTCTTGTTAATATTTGATCCAGCTATGTCTCTGTCTTGTTAATATTTGATCCAGCTATGTCTCTGTCTTGTTAATATTTGATCCAGCTATGTCTCTGTCTTGTTAATATTTGATCCAGCTATGTCTCTGTCGTGTTAATATTGGATCCAGCTATGTCTCTGTCTTGTTAATATTTGATCCAGCTATGTCTCTGTCTTGTTAATATTGGATCCAGCTATGTCTCTGTCTTGTTAATGCCAAGTTGTCATAACATGTATAACAGCATATTTCGTTACAAAATCTTTGGAATAGTTAAGTAATCAGGATGGCAAGATAACAACTTGCCATCAGCGGAAACAAAACTTCTATGTACAGTCTACCTTAAGGGGACCAACCTCGCTTTTTTCTCTTTTTCTCCCTCTCTCTTTGGCTTGTATCCATTCGGCCCCATTCAGCCTACTGTTTTAAGACGTTTACCCCCATCCATGTGTCAATAATTTCCTTGCTAGCGGTAGCGTGCCACCATATATATATATATTTGTTTTGACAGCAAGCTAAATGTGTACATTTTTTGATAGAAAAATTTCTCCGGCGAAGCCTGATTTATCCATACAATGCTGGCTCGCTATCGCTCGCCAGGAAAAAATCGACACCTGGATGGGGATAAACGTCTTAAAACAGTTGGCTGAATGGGGCCAAATTGATACAAGCCAGAGAAAGAGAGAAAAGGAGAGAAAGATAAAAAAAAAACAGGTGAGCCCCCTTAATGTGTATCGAGGAGGTTGTAGGCACCAGCCGAACAGGGTGGTACTGCCGGGGACAAGGACAGCTGGAACTCCTGTTTCACTACCTGGCCTCCCTAGCTGATCCTTTCTGTGCCTCAACCCCAACCCCAGTCTGCCCTCCCAAACACCTTCTCTTCCTATCAATACATTATACTACAAACACATTACATACTGCAATACCCTTGTTCAATTATCAATTAAATAACACAGCCAAGCAACTCCTAACATTGCAACAAGAAGACCGTAGCACAAGCCTAGCACCTGTCGGGATAATATAAAGCTATCCTCATATAACACAGCAGACTAACACCACAATAAGATCACATAACGCAACCTAGCACTACAATAAATAACACTCAGATCATTTAACACAGCCTAGCAACCCCTAACACAGCAACAAGAAGACCGTAGCACAAACCTAGCACCTGTAAGGATAATATGAAGCTATCCCACCTTACCTACCTGTGTCTGATCTTCGCCGGGTTCGGACAGGTAAAAGGGACCGTAATGTGGGGGTGGGGGGGGGGGGGGTACAGAAAGGATTGGGGTGGAAGGAGAGAGAGAGAGAGAGAGAGAGGGAGAGAGAGAGAGAGCGAGCATGTCTTCTATAGGTTCTTCGGATTGTGTGTGTATTCATTACCCATATATTTTGGTTTCTTGATCCAGAGTGTGTGTGTGTGTGTGTGTGTGTGTGTGTGCTGAAGGAAAATATGTTAAAATAAGGAGATGGAGGAGTTAGGAAGAAGGGAAAAAATGTGGAAGAAGGGAATGGAGAGGTGAGAGGTAGGGAGGGAGATGTTTGAAACGTCGTCTCTGAGTGCAGGCAGGATGGGGGAAAGGTGTAGGCGTCTTGGGGGGGGGGGGGGGGAGAGAGAGAGAGAGAGAGAGAGAGAGAGAGAGAGAGAGAGATCAACGTGACACAAGTAAAAGAAGGAAGGGAGGTATGAAACGACAAATGATACGAAGGAGGAAGAGAGATGAAGGGAATATTAGATGTTACTCAATAGAGCGCTAACACATGCCTGCCGCGCGAAGAGAATGTGGTGGCACGGCATCATTCACACATTTTACCTTTTGTCCCAAGTCGAAGATGAAGGATTATGAATGATTTACTTTATTTATTTATTTATTATTATTATTATTTTCTTGTTATATATATATAATTGTATATCAGAAGAGGCCTACGTATAAGATCATTTTGATAGGTCACTATGTTTAAGGGGAGGTTTTCAGTTTGTTCTCTAGACCTCCATCAATCTTAAAATTACACCCCCTAGACCCCCTTTCAAGATAAATTTGTACATTTTTCGGTAGAAAAATGTCCCGGCCGAAGGCCGATTCCTCTTAAACTACAGGCTCGCTATCGCTCGCCAGGAAAAAATCGACACCTAAATGGCACGAAAGGTCTTAAAATTGACAGAAATGGGGCGAAAGTTATCAAAATCGCCAAACTAATGGGGCAAACGTCTTAAAATGCCAAAACCAATGGGGCTAAACATGAGGGAGCAAGGGGTCAAGAAAAAAATCCCTCAAGTGGAAATCTCCCCTTAACCCCGTATGTACTGGCGACGTCTTTTATTGTTTAATTTCAGCTCCATTTAGACGAGTTTATGAAGCTTGGGAAGGATGTATGGCAGCTAAAAGGATTAATTGAGTTAGTCTGTAGCTTAGGAAGGATGTATGGCAGCTAAAAGGATTAATTGAGATAGTTTATGAAGCTTAGGAAGGATGTATGGCAGCTAAAAGGATTAATTGAGATAGTCTGTAGCTTTGGGGGGGGATATGGGAGAGAGAAGGATTAATTGAGATAGAGAGCTTAGAGAGGATGTATGGCAGCTAAAAGGATTAGAGGGAGGTATGAAACGACTGATAGGAAGGATGAAGAGAGATGAAAGGATATTAGAGTTACTCAATAGAGCCTAACACATTCCTGCCGCGCGAAGAGGATGTGGCACGGCATCATTCACACATTTATTGAAGTCGAAGATGAAGGATTATGGCAGCTAAAAGGATTTATTTATTATTATTAGTTTCTGTTATATATATATAATTGTATATCAGAAGAGGCCTACGGATAAGAGATCATTTTGATAGGTCACTATGTTTAAAGGGGAGGTTTTGAGTTAGTCTCTAGCTTAAAGGATTACACCCCCTAGTTTCAAGATAAATTGTACATTTTTCGGTGGAAAAATGTATGGCCGAAGGCCGATTCCTCTTAAACTACAGGCTCGCTAGACGCCAGGAAAAGGAACGACACCTAAATGGCACGAAAGGTCTTAAAATTGAGATAATGGGTAGTTATCAAAATCGCCAAACTATGGGGCAAACGTCTTAAAATGCCAAAACCAATGGAGCTAAACATGAGGGAGCAAGGGGTCAAGAAAAAAGGATTAATTGGAAATCTCCCCTTAGGAAGGATGTATGGCAGCTAAAAGGATTAATTGAGATAGTTTATGAAGCTTAGGAAGGATGTATGGCAGCTAAAAGGATTAATTGAGATAGTCTGTAGCTTAGGAAGGATGTATGGCAGCTAAAAGGATTAATTGAGTTAGTCTGTAGCTTAGGAAGGATGTATGGCAGCTAAAAGGATTAATTGAGATAGTCTGTAGCTTTGGAAGGATGTATGGCAGCTAAAAGGATTAATTGAGATAGTCTGTAGCTTAGGAAGGATATATGGCAGCTAAAAGGATTAATTGAGATAGTTTATGAAGCTTAGGAAGGATGTATGGCAGCTAAAAGGATTAATTGAGATAGTCTGTAGCTTAGGAAGGATGTATGGCAGCTAAAAGGATTAATTGAGATAGTTTATGAAGCTTAGGAAGGATGTATGGCAGCTAAAAGGATTAATTGAGATAGTCTCCGATACTAGACTCGGAGTCACTGTATCAGATCCTAAACTAAAGCAGAGGCTTTTCATCGACTAATCCTATCTCCATTTTGACGCCATTTTAACCCTTTCAAGCTCCAATACGCATTTCTGTTTTGTTTTCTGGTAATTATTAGACGATTTTATTCAGATTAGGAAGGGTATATTATGGAAGTCAGAGGGTTGATTGAGAGTCTTTACCCTATACCCACAGATCCTTCTTAATCTGCATAAAATCGTCTAATGATAGCCAAATATACTGCTAAAACGCGTCAGAGCTTCAAGGAGTTAAAGTGTGTTGCTTTTCCCCTCCAAGATCCGATTACGTATTTATTACGTATTTATTACGTATTTATTACGTATTTATTTTCTGTTTTACCAGAAAAAAAAAAAAAATCTATAAAATTATTTCGGACACCAATCAGCTTCCTTGAAAGAATTGGTGAAGATAACGATACACATTTCACCTCTGACACACACACACAGATGCCGCCGAATGTCTTACCCACGTAACCACTATCTTCGGTGGTGTTAAATGTGTATAAGAACAACGGTTGGATACACTTGTATGTAGTAACGACATGTACAGTACGTGATAGTGTGTGTGTGTGTGTGTGTGTGTGTGTGTGTGTGTGTGTGTGTGTGACATTTATATATTTTAATTATGGAGCTCTCTGGTGGTGACTAAAATTGGTCTTCGATCTCTCTCTCTCTCTCTCTCTCTCTCTCTCTCTATATATATATATATATATATATATATATATATATATGAACAAATAATATCTGGTATTATTCCTCTGAACCAGCTTTAGTTTAGACTGTACATTTCCCCGTTTTCTTTTGCCAACTTGTTTTTGTTATCTAAAAGTATCCTGTAATCAACGTCAGCGTTCAGGTTGATGGTTTGGAAGACTATAATATTACTAGGCTAATATCGATTATTTTTAAACTATTATGTTCCAGTTAATATAGAAGCAGTACATTTCATATATATTGTATAAATATAATATAAAGAGTGCAGTGGAAAATATCTGAATGGAGATTACTGTATATTCAAGATTATCAAAGTTCATAGCAATCAGTATTTCAAAACTGACCATAAATGATGCGTTAGAAGTACAGGTATGGTTTTATATATTCTGGAAACTCCTTTCACGCCAAGCAAATTATATAGTTTTCAACCAAGTTTCTCACGTTCAGATTTCATTTACACAATATTTCCTAAACAATCGAGCGGTTCAAGCATTCATGTTTCTCATCCACAAATAATTTAACCCCTTCTGTACCGGGGACGTCCTCTTGGTTATAATCTGGCAACAATTAGATCATATTATTCAGCTTAGGAAGGACCTCTAGCAATTTAAAGGCTTCGAACTATAGATCTCACTTAACTCTTCTTACGACCATATAGGCCTATCCTTCTTAAACTGCACAAAATCGTCCAAATATAGCTATAAAAAAATGAAGAAGACGTAGCCGGTAAGGAAGGGGTTAACCATATTTACGTCGGACCAGGCCAGGCTTCGAACCCGGGCCTGTAGTGTAGCAGTCCAACACCAAACCTCTCTCCTAGAATCAGTCTTTCCCTCTTCCTATGACTTGAATTGTTTAAAACTCCGTGTGTCCAGGCATTTTGGCTCGAATGTCCCTTGATTTCCGCCCTGTCACTCTTTCAACTCTGGGGGAGGCACTCGCTACAGACAGTTCTGCCTATTGCCTCCCTCATTCACATCATAAAAAAAAAAAAAAAACACACACACACAACGACCAGACCGGAGGCACTCGCTACACACAGTTCTGCCTTTTGCCTCCCTAATTCACATAAAAAAAAAAAAAAAAAACACACACACACAACGACCAGACCACCGAGAAACTCAAATAGCAAATTGAATTAAAAAATGCGACCATTTAACAGTTTTATTGCATATTATTCTAGTATGTTAAAACCATACTATTTACTTCCACATATAAAGTCATGGAGTGTAGTCAAATTGAGGTTGCCAACTGTACCTTTACAAGGTTATAATATTACAGACACTTTAAATACCCTTTTCATGCCCTTTGTGTGTGTGTGTGTGTGTGTGTGTGTGTGGTGTGTGTGTGTGTGTGTGTGTGTGTGTGTGTGTGTGGTGTGTGGTGTGTGTGTGTGTGTGTGTGTGTGTGTGTGTGTGTGTGTGTGTGTGTGTGTGTATGGTGTGGTGTGTGGTGTGTGTGGTGTGTGTGTGTATGTGTGTGTGTTAACAGTTACTTTAACTCTTACAGTATAATATGATAACGTGTTTGTTTTGTATTTGGTTTAATTGTTTCATGGTTGTTTATATGTTATTGTGTTATTTATATATTTATGTATTATACAGTATATTATTAATATAATTATAGACATGTATATATATTTATATATTCAGTAGACAATTTTATTCAAGTCAGGAACATTTAGTGGGGGTCAGAGAGTTACACCAAATAGTATAAGCCTTTTTATTCATTCCCACGAGTCCTTCTTAACCCTTTCACCACCGGTACTGTCCTTTTAACTCCATTATGGCTACTATTACAAAGGAGTACAAAGGTACTATTAAGGGGGGAGGGGCCGCTTTTCTGCACCACTTTCTCCCTCATGTTTAGCCCTATTAGTTATCAGATGCTAAGATGTTTGCCCCATTAGTTAGTCGATTTTAAGACCTTTTGCCCCATGTCTACGTCAATATTTAGACCTTTCGTACTATTTACGTGTCGATTTTTTCCATGGCGAACGATAGTGAGCCTGTAATGTTGGTAGAAGCGGCCTTCGGCCGGGAAATTTTTCTACCGAAAAATGTACAAATTAGTCTAGAAGGGGGATCTAATGGATTTTTTTTTTTTAATTTGATGGAGGTCTAGGGAGGAAACTAGAAAAATAATGAATACATGCAAAAATCGCCCAAAAAGTGAACCATCCCCCCTTAAACTATGTTATTCAGATTAAACAGAGCCTCCAGCAATTAACAACCTACGAACTATCTCATTTAACCCTTTTCACTACCACATATCCCTCTTAAACTGCACAAAATCGTCTAAATGTTGCTAGAATAAAATTAAGAAGATGTCGTCGGTACAGAAGGGGTTAAGTTGTGTAGAATCGTCTAATGATAGCCTGAATACAATTAAAAGTTCGGCCTTGTGTACTGAGAGGGTTAATATAGGAGTCGCACAGACATTGCGGTTTCAATCAAGGAGTCTGACTTTTTAGAGGAATACACAACATGGAAAGGCATTAGGAATTATTGAAAGGATTTGGTTCAGACAATTGTAAGAGAGAGAGAGAGAGAGAGAGAGAGAGAGAGAGAGAGAGAGAGAGAGAGAGAGAGAGAGAGAGAGAGAGAGAGAGAGAGAGAGAGAGAGAGAGAGAGAGAGAGACAGAGAGAGAGGGGGGGAGGGGCAAGAAAAACTGTGGATTAAAGGGATGGAGGTAAAATGGGAGGGATCAAGGGAGAGAGGGAGGAATGCCGAGGAAGGGAGGGTGGAGGGAGGGACAGGTGTAGGAGAGGACAGAAGGGAGGAAGGAGAAAGAAGGGAGGATAGCAAGGAAGTAGACAAGTGGAAAGGTAGAGAGAAAAGCTGGAAGAGGTAGAATAGAGAGTGGAGGAATTTCAAAGGATGGAAGAAGAGAGAAATACTTGATAATCTACACATGGAAAGTTATTGAGGGCCTAGTGCCAAACCTTCACATCACAATATCATGGAACTGGAGCGACAGGGGGGGGGGGGGGGGTAGGAAATGTAACATCTCACCCTAAAAGTGTAGGGGAGCTCTGGGCACACTGAGGTACTCCTGGTTGAAAAATAGGGGTCCCGAGTCTCTTCAACAAAATGCCAGAGAACGTGAGAAACCTGATGGATGTGCCAACGAAAGTCTTCAAGAAAGCCTTGGACAACCATCTCAAGTCGGTGCCTGATCAGCCATGCTTCGCAGGGGTGAGAGCTGCCCCCTCGAATAGCCTGCTACATCAGACACTGGCAGCAGCAAATATACTCGGGGGGAACAGCTCTCGCCGAGGCCACTGAAGGATGGCCAAAACAACGCAAGGTACAGTAGGTAGATAGGGAGAGCAGGAGGGAGGAAAGAGAAGGAGGAAGAAGCAGGATGAGGAAGAAAGAAGGAAGAGAGAGAGAGGGAAGTAAGGGAGGGATGGAGGAAGGGAAGGAGGAAAACAAGTGGGAAAGGTGATAGAAAAAAGGAAGGGAGGGAGGAAGACAAGTGGGAAGGGAAAGAAAGAAAGGAATGAGGAAGGGAACAGGAGGGAAAGGGGGGGGGGGTAAGAAAGGGAAACAATAAAGGAATGCCGAAAGAAGGGGGAGGTGGGAGGGGAGGGAGGGAGGGAGGGTAGGCAGAGAGGAAAGGGAAGGAGGAAGGGACAGGTGTAGGGGAGGGAGAAAGGGGAAGGAAGGAAAGAAGAGAGAGGGAGGAAAGAAGGAAGGAATGAATGGAGGAAGGAAGAGGAAAGAAGGAAGGTTTGGGGGAAGTTGAGCAGGGGGGAAGGTGGAAGAGATGGGAGGAAGGAAGAAGGGAGGGAGGATGAATGTTGGTTAAGAAGGCAGAGGAGGAAAACTGTAAATACAAAACAAAATCGGAATATAGAAAGAGGAATACGTAATGTAAAAAGACGAATAGAAGAGAGAAGAAGAGAAGAGGGAGAAGGGAATTGAGAAGAGAGAAGAAGGGAAGAGGGAGAGAGGAAGAAGGAAAAAGAAGAGAAGAGTAGAAGAGAAAACGAAACACAGAACATAAGCTAAAGACATGAAAGGGAAGCTAAATTAGAATAGCAGAAGGAGGAATTGGGAATGAACGGGATAAAAGAATGCATGGAATAATGAAAGAAAATTACAGATAATACCTTAATTTGTTTGCTCTGCGATGGGAGTATAAAAAGAGAAAACAAATAAGATAATACAACAGATTAGGCGAGGAAAGAGGAATGTAGGTCAAGAAAAAGAGAGAGAGAGAGAGAGAGAGAGAGAGAGCAAATTCAGAGTAATGGTAAGGAAGTAATAGTGAGAAACAAAACGGAAAGCAAGAAAGAGAAAGAGAAGTAAATCGAAAGAAAATGGGTAAAAGAAAGGGGGAACGAAAGGATAGTGAGAAGAAAAAAATGGAAGCGAAGTGGATGGAGACAAAGCCGGTATCACACGAGCGCTTTTTCCCTCGACATTTATCCTCAACACTGGTCTGGCAGCTTATGAGGTCCACATTTAACATATTTCTGTCAGCTAATTTCATCTACTATCAGTTTAGTTATCGATACCAGTGCAAAATAATCCAGAAATGTTGCCAGAAATGTTTTGATCATCGAATGTTGACTATATAAGCTCTCGTATGATACCGGCTTAGCAGATGGAACAGGTAGAAAATAATATATACAGAAAATGGAAAAGAAAACAATCGTAGAGTTGAGAACAAAATAAAGAGTAGACGAGAGAGATAGAAAGAAAGTTTGTGTGTGTGTGTGTGTGTGGGATAGATAGATAGACAGATAGATAGAGAGAGAGGTGTAGAGGTAGAAGGTAGAAGCCGTACCACGTGGGGAGGAAAAGATGTACCGTTACGTCTCTCTCTCTCTCTCTCTCTCTCTCTCTCTCTCTCTCTCTCTCTCTCTCTCTCTCTCTCTCTCTCTCTCTCTCTCTCTCTCGTCGATTCTTTGTTCATTCTCAACTCTACGATTGTTTATTTTTAATTTTGTAAATATTATATTTATCTCTTAATCTACCTGTTCCATCTATCATTTTCACCTGTTATTCAACCTGTCCCACCTGTTATTCAACCTGTCCCACCTGTTTATTTACCTGTTCTATTGGTAATCTACTTGTTCCAACTTGATCTACCTGTTTCACCTGTTAATCTACCTGTTCCACCTGTTACTCTACCTGTTAAATTGTTATTCTACCTCTTCCCCACGTTAAACTACCTATTTTACCTGTTAATATACCTGTTCCACCTGCTAATCTACCTATCTCATTATGTTAACCTATCTGCCTCACCTAAAAATCTACCTGTCAGACCTGTAATTTTACCTGTTCCACCTGTGTATCTACCTGTTCCACCAGTTAATCTACCTGTCACATTGTAACTATTATACCTGATCTAGTTAATCTACATGTAATCTACCTGTTATTCTACCTGTCACCTGGTATCTTGTTAACCTACCTGCCTTACCCTTTATTCTACCTGTTCCACCTGTTATTCTACCTGCTCACTTGTAATCTACCTGGTTAATTGTTATTCTACCTGTATCATCTATCTACCTGTTCCACCTGTAATTTACTGTTCCACCTGTTATTCTACCTGTTCCACCTGTTATTCTACCTGTTCCACCTGTTATTCTACCTGTTCCACCTGTTAACCTACCTGCCTTACCCTTTATTCTAACTTGTTCCACCTGTTAATCTATTGTTCCATCTTTTAATCTAACTGTTTTAATCTACATGTTCCACCTGGTAGTGTACTTGTTCACCCCCTTTTGTTAATCTACCTGTACCACCTGTTAATCTGTTATTCCATTTGAAGTTAATCTAACTGTATCATCTGATAATCTACCTGTTCCACCTGATAATTTAACTGTACCACCTGTTAATCTACCTGTTCCACCTGCTAATATACCTGTACCACCTGTTAATCTACCTGTTAATATACCTGTTCCACTTGTTATTCTGTTATTCCACCTTTTAATCTACCTGTACCACCTTTTAGTCTATTGTTCCATCTTTTAATCTAACTGTACTATAAGTTTATCTACAAGTTCCACCTCATAATCTACCTGTTCACCCCCTATGTTAATCTACCTGTACATTTACCTCTTCCATTTGTTAATACTCTTGTCCATCTGTTAATCTAGTTTTTGGTTAACCATAAATGTATTGCCATGAAACATATTCTAAAATTACACAAATATATATCGGTTTTTAACTGTCTTTTTGTGTGGGCAATTGCACTTACATACATACAATAGGGGAGGTGTGGCGGAGTGGTCTAGCCACTGGACTGGTAATCCAATGGACCCGGGTTCGAATCCCAATATTTCAATGGGAAGATATTATTGGGATGGAATTTGTGCTGTACCTAGTATCAGTGCATTACCACAGCACACCGAAATGCCAAAAAAATACCCTCATTGTTCCCTGATTAAATAGCATTGTATGAATATTCCCATATTCAAAAATATGCTACAGGGGGGCAATGCCTAGTGAGTTAATTGCTCAATAGGTGGCGTTCTGAGAGTGAGGGTCCGAGTGTGGGGGATGAGACTGTGAAGCGCAGAGGCGAGGCGGCTTCAGAGATGGAATTGCTTCAAGCCGTGAAGCTTGGCATGTCTCACTCCATAGACTGGAGCAAGACCTCACGGGCCTCACCGTGTTCAGCGGTAGAGTGTAAAGGCTATCAGCCTGTGCCCGAGAGGGAGTAGTTGGAATATAGAAAAAAACAAAAACAAACATACATACATACATACATACATACATACATACTGTACATCACATACATATATTTTTACGTCAATATGTTTTTATATTAAATCACCTGCTCCATTTTCTGTTTATCTTCTGTTCCATCGCCCCTTTCTTTGTTATGTTCAATTATATCTTCTCTTTATGCTCTTGTCAATCCTCTTTTATGCTAGTTTTCCTTTTATTTACCCTATCGCACGGTCCATCTCTCTCTCTCTCTCTCTCTCTCTCTCTCTCTCTCTCTCTCTCTCTCTCTCTCTCTCTCTCTCTCTCTCTCTCTCTCTCTCTCTCATATTGTTTGTTTTCCTTAGCCCCTGTTATGTTCAAGAATTAAATCCCAGTCGTTAAGGAACCTACAAATCATATATCAGTATTAGTTGGGGTGTTTCACTAGTTTTATGTGCTACCTTTACAGTATAATGTAGAGTTTACAGTATTAAATTTTGCATGCTAATTATGAAATACAGTATTTCAGTACTGCATGATAATAATGATTGCATTACCATCTTTCTTACTTTACTCCAGCCATCTGGTCTGGTCTAGTGATACTGTACTAACTGTAGGGACTGGAGTACTTGAAAAGGGGCTCCACTCCAGACGCGATTTTTGACTTACAATGAGCTAGTTTGATAATCCAGAAGGATGGATAGTCTCTCAATTCCTATTTTAACTAACTAATAGAGATACATTACATAACGTTTATTATTTTACGTATATAACTCTTAGTTAGACGGTGGTTATGTTTTTGGCCTCCGTTTGTCTGTTTGTTATCTACTAACAAGATATCTCACAAAGTTAAAAACCGGTGTTCACGAAAGTAAGTGGGCAGATTGGATATGCGCCAAGGAAGAAGTGATTCCCTTTAGAAATCTTGAACCTGACAAGTTAAAATTATACCAAAATTATAATATATATTTGTTTCTTATCAACTGACAGTAAATTGGAAATTTTCCATCAATGTATCTCAGTTATTTTGAAGATTTTGTAGTGAAATATGGTGTTATTTATATAAGCTTGCTCTTAATAGGATGCAGAGACATAGTAGTTTCATAGTATACCATTAATTATCGAGAAATTAGCTGGTAAAGGATTCAATTTGTCGTCAGTTGAAATATAACCGATTAAAAACGTTTCAAGTTACATTTAAACCAGTGTTATTATCTAGAACGTTACAAGTTACATATAAACCAGTGTTATATTGGTTGAGGTTAGCTGTGACACGTTACATTATTCAGCATATTTTGTTGTAACGCCTGTGTGACGTCACTTACGAGGTTCCGTGTGACTCACTCTTACGATGTACCTGTATAACGTAACGGGTTATATGGTGCTCTCTATTTATTTATATATCTATCTATCTAACTATCTATCTATCTATCTAACTATCTATCTATCTATCCATCTCTCTCTATGTATCTCTATGTTTCTCTATCTATATCTATCCATATATCTATCCATCTATATATCTATCTATCTAGCTATATATTTATCTATCTATCTATCTATCTTTATCTATCTATCCATCTTGTTCTTTATCTGTTTCTCTATCTATCTATATCTATCTATCTACTGTATCTATATATTGTTACATATTTATATACAATTATTTACGTATAACCAACCATGCACGCCATCATAATGCTGCATCAAGCTGTAGGGGGTAAAGCTAACAACTTTATTTTACTCTGTAATTTTCATTCACTAGTATAATAGTAGGTAGATAGATTGATTAATAAATAGATAGATACATAGATAGATTGATAGATAGATAAATGATAAACTTGTCTATACGTGAATCTACGGTAGTACATTATTGATTATGTATTTACTGGTTATAATAAATGTATGTTAACATTAATTTGTATTATATTGTGCTATTATATTTAAGCTACCATATGCATTCTTTTGTGTGAATGACGATGGAAGTTGAACCAATAATTTAAAATAGTATACCAGAGAGAGAGAGAGAGAGAGAGAGATAATAGAGTAACGGGTGGAAGAGACATTAGAAGGAAGTGTATAGAAATTGAAAGAGAGAGAGCGGTGGGGGGGGGGGGGTTACAGGTGTATTGCAGATCTCTTCACCATCGCTATACAGGTACAAAGATCACCATCACAATACAAACACTATAACCTATCATCATGCTCTGTGTATGTGTGTGTGTGTGTGTGTGTGTGTGTGTGTGTGTGCGTGCGTGAACAGTTATATATTTGTGTGTGTGTGAACAGTTATATTTGTGTGAGAATATATATATATATATGTGTGTGTGTGTGTGTGTATTTTCGTATATATGGATGTATGTGTGTGTGTGTGTGTGTGCAGTTACGTGTGTGAGTGTGTGTATTCACGTATATATGGATATGTTCGTGTGTGTGTTAGCGCGCATGAGCATGGTTTTACTGGCTGACATGTGTGTGAGTACGTGCATAGTTGTATGGAGTGACGTGTATGTATGTGCGCGCGGGTATGGTTGTGTACGTATATGTGCGCGTGTATGGGTGTGTATGTATGCGCGTGTATGGGTGCGTGTGTGAGTGCGTGTTGCGGTGGTGGAGGGAGGGAGGGAGGAGGTAGGAGGAGGAGGGGACTCTGGTGAAGTGACCCAGTCCCAACAGAGCGGCTGGAACTCTCGGCCCGCGCACACACACGCACCTCTCCACCGCCGCACACACATACAGGAGGTCCGTTCATTGCTCCCTCACCCTCAGGACCCACTCGCGGGTTCCGAAGGCGGAGTCACACACGCGCTAATGTTTTCTTCCGACGTCTTTTACCCGGCTTCTCTGATCTGAAAGTCTCATGTTTTATTAGTAATCATTTGAGCAGTTTAATGGCAGTCTAGTTACCATACCGTGTGAATAAGCGTAGAAACAGAAACAGAGACGTCGATCGAAAGACGCCGGAAAGAGGAGGACAGGATCGCCGGTCTGTTTGTATATGAAGTGCACGTAGTATAATATAGTGACTGGTATACGCGGGACATATACGCAGGACACCTTGCCCCGGGACCCCCTAATTGTGATCTTTACCGGTGCCAGGACTCGTTACGCAGGACCCATGTGAAAGATTTGTACCAGTGAATGATATAACGAACCCACATACGAAAATTCTCGCCGAAAAGTGAAAAACCGGAAATAGTAAAAAAAAAAAAAAATGCATGTAAATTTTAAGTGTTAAGTGAGCGAGCCAAGACACATTATCCCCAGAAACCCACAATAAACTCCCTGGTCAGGCGTCGAACCCCTGACCGTGGTGTGTTGTGCCTCGCCCCCCTCCTACAGAAAGGTCATTGAACTCCGGGGAACGTGTCTTGGCCTGTCTCGCCCCCAGGACACCCCTACAGATTTATGTGTTACTATAGTCGAAGTTTGTATAGCTGGCGATACATTGATTCATCACTAATACCATATAGAGACATAATAATTTCATATTTTCCATTAATTATCGAGAACTCAGCTGCCACTGGAGTTAATGTTTCGCCAGGTTACACTGAAAAGACTATAGTGTGTCTTGTGGGTGTTTTAAGGGTGTATGTGTTGAGGTTGTGGGTGCTATGTGTTCTGGAGGAGGGGGTGTGTTTTCGGGGGGTCCGGCTCGCTATGTTCTGTGATGTAACTTCGTGGCGGCAGTAGACTCGACCCCCTAAACGGCTACTCCTCATAACCTTCCTCAAGTTTGTTTGTTTAGTTAGTCTTGGGCTTCTCATACCATTCATCGAGTGCATTTATTATGTTTCTCTCTCCTCATACTGTTCATCAAGGTATTTACTCATCTTGTCTTAGCTACTCTCACTAATCATCCACCTAATTTATTTAGGTTTTGATATGCATACTATTCAACGAGGTATTAATATTCGTCTCATACCATTCTTCTATTTAATTTATTTAGTTTCTTTCCTTCATATTATTCATCGAGACATTTATTCATCTCGTTTAGTTCCTCATAATATTCATCAAGTATTTTTATCTTGCTAAGCTGCACACAACATTCATCATGTGTTATTATTTTGCTTAAGCTGCTCATAAAATCTACTTTATATATTTAGATTTTGTTCCTCGTACTATTTTTCAAGGTGTTTTAATTTCGTTTCTCGACTCATCCGATTTGTCATTCTTGCGTAGTCCTCCCCCAGTGTTGCAGCGTAAGGCGGAAATGCAGAAGTGGTGACAGCATTGGGGAAGGGTGATGTGGTGTTGTTAAGGTGTTGTGGTGTTAGGGTGGTGTGGTGTTAAGGTGGTGTGGTGTTAAGAAGTGGTGACAGCGTAGGAGAAGGGTGATGTGGTGGTGTTAGGGTGCGGCGGTGTAAGGGGTGGTGTGGTGTTATGAAGTGATAGCAGTGTTGGGGAAGGGTGATGTGGTGGTGTTAAGGAGTGGTGGTATTAGGGAGTGATAGATTTTTGGGTAGTATTGGTGTTAGGATTTTTGGGGGGAAGGACTGTTCTAATGGAGGGGATTTAGTAGGTGTGAAGGGCTGTTGGTTTTAGGGAGATATTAAGTGCGGAAGGGATTTGTTTAGTGAATGCAGAAGTGTTGGAGGAGAGGAAACAATAGTGGAGTTGAAAAGATGGGGATTAGTGATTTAGGTATCTTGAGAGTGGGGTACTGGTAGAAAGAGGGAGTGGGGAGTATTGGTGGGGATTGGGGAATAGTGTTGAAGGAGTGGGGAGTGCTGGTAGGGAGTGGTGAAGGTGTACTGGGAGGTGAGAGGGAGTTGGGAGTGCTGGTGGAGATTGGTAGGGAGTGGTGAAGGTGTAGCCTACTGGAAGGTGAGAGTGAGAGAGGGAGGTGATAATTGAGGCATGAAGGGATTGCAGGGGAGTTAAACAAACTTATGCCAAGTAAGGACAGATGGCGATGACACAGGTGAAAGAAAACTCCCAGAACAGGTGTATGTGAGAGAGAGAGAGAGAGAGAGAGAGGCTGGTGCGGTGGGGGGGTTCCTGTGGTGTGTTGGGGTGAATCAGAGAGGAATGTTATATGTGCTAGGAATGAGTAGAAATGTGTGTGTGTGTGGGGGAGAGGCAGGGGGTTCTGTGATATGTGTTGGTGTGTGTATGTGTGTTAAGGGGGTGGTGAATCAGAGAGGAATGTAGTGTGTGCCAGGAATGTGTATAAATGTGTATGATGATGAGGTGGAGGCCGATAAGAGACAAGGTAATCAGGGAATGGAAGAGTAGTGAGGAAAACTGTAAACTGGGAAAATATGCGAGCACTGTTGAATTAAATAGATGAATCAAGATAATGGCTGAATAGGAAAATTAATTGATGTTAGTACTGACAAATTAATTGAGATTTGTTTTGATGAAAAATAGATTAAGTGTGGGGTAGGAAGAAACATATGAGCTAAGCGACGTGAAAAGTAATAGTTAGATAAATGGTACCGGTAGATAAGTCAGAATTAAGACAAATCATAACAAGATTAGTTAGATAAATGTTTGATAAAAGTCAGAATTAGCAAAACATAATTTATTTTATAAATTATTGACAAAGAGCCAGAATCATACGAACTAAACGTTGCTAAAGACGAGCTTAGGGAAATTGGTGAGAAGGAAAAAAATGAGAGATGTACCGGGAGCCTATAGATATGAGAGATGTACCGGGAGCCTATAGATATGAGAGATGTACCGGGAGCCTATAGATATGAGAGATGTACCGGGAGCCTATAGATATGAGAGATGTACCGGGAGCCTATAGATATGGCAATGAAACTAGACGATGGTAGATCAATTATATGCAAAAAAATATATAAATGCATAGCTAAGTAAATAAACTAGCGAGGGTGGAACGTTCGGAGCTAAAGAGAGGATTGAGAAGTATTGAGCAACATTGTGTAATTATGTAATATGTTAATAGTTAACCCCTTTTGTACCGGCGCCGTCTTTTGTATTATATTCTAGCTATATTTACACCATTTTGTGTAATTTAAGAAGGATCTGTGGTAGTAAAAATGGTTAAGTGAGATAGTTCGAAGGCTGTTAATTGCTGGAGGCCCTTTTTAAACTTAATACAGTCGTCTAAAAGTAGCCAGAATAAAATATAAAAGACGTCGCCGGTACAGAAGGGGTTAAGGGTTAGGTTGTTTCTTCTGGACCCCCTTCTCCCTCATGTTTTAGCCCCATTAGTTTTGAGATGATATGACATTCGTCCCATTAGTTTGGCAAGTTTAAGACCTTTCGTGCCATTTAGGTGTCGATTAGGTAGATTCGAGTGTAACCCCTTCTTTGCCGGGAACGTCTTTTTAGCTTCATTCTGACTACTGTTAGACGATTTTCTTCAGCTTAATAAGGCCCTCCAGTAATTAAAAAGGTTGGAACCATCTCACTTACCCCTTTTTACTAACACAGATACTTTTTAAGCTGCACAAAATCATCTAAATGTAGCTAGAATATAATGAAGAAGACGTCCCCGGTACAGAAGGGGTTAATATGGCTGTAGCAAAATTGTATGTTAAGAGAAAAGGGGAACTAAATCATAATATATACCGCTTAGTTGAATGTGCTCCTCTTCAAATGGTGTTTCTATTCATTCGGTATACGTTTTGCAGTTCATTCTTACATAGGTGGGTGTGTTCAGCTTAAAAATGTCAAACGTGGTTAAAGGGGCGAAGTCTGGATGAGGGAGATATGAATGGGTAGGAGAAGAGGAGTAGAATAGGGGAGAGGAGGATAAGAAAGGGGAAGTGAAGTGGAGATAGAAGAAGATAACAGAGGGGTAGAATAGGGGAGAGGAGGATAAGAAAGGGGAAGTGAGGTGGAGATAGAAGAAGATAACAGAGGGGTAGAATAGGGGAGAGGAGGATAAGAAAGGGGAAGTGAAGTGGATATAGAAGAAGAGAACAGAAGGGGTAGAATAGGGGAGAGGAGGATAAGAAAGGGGAAGTGAAGTGGAGATAGAAGAGAACAGAAGGGGTAGAATAGGGGAGAGGAGGATAAGAAAGGGGAAGTGAAGTGGAGATAGAAGAAGATAACAGAGGGGTAGAATAGGGGAGAGGAAGATAAGAAAGGGGAAGTGAAGTGGAGATAGAAGAAGAGAACAGAGGGGTAGAATAGGGGAGAGGAGGATAAGAAAGGGGAAGTAAAGTGGAGATAAAAGAAGAGAACAGAGGGGTAGAATAGGGGAGAGGAGGATAAGAAAGGGGAAGTGAAGTGGAGATAGAAGAAGAGAACAGAAGGGTAGAATAGGGGAGAGGAGGATAAGAAAAGAGCAGAGAAGAAAGAAGAGGGAAGGAAAGAGAAGTAGAGAAGATATAAGAAGATGATAGGCGAAGCGAACAAAAGAGTAGAACAGGAAAATACGACAATAATAGATAATAAGAGAAAATAAAGAGCCGACCAAAGAAGATAAGAGTCGAGTGATATATAAAAGAGAAGCAAAGATAATTACATAGAATAACAAACAATAAAGAGTTGACGAAAGGAGAGATTAGAGAAGGAAAGATAAACTAATAATTTTAATAACAGAAATAGTAGGGTATAAACAGTAATATAGAGAAAGAAAAGAGGATAACAAATATAACGTAACAGAATAACAAAACAATGCAATAACAGAATAACAAAGAAAAAGAACAATAACAAGATAAAACTAAATAAAATAATAATAACAATAACAGAATAATAAAAATAATAGCAATGATAGGATAACATAACGTAAAATAATAGCAATGATAGGATAACATAACGTAAAATAATAGCAATGATAGGATCACATAACTTAAAATAATAGCAATGATAGGATAACATAACGTAAAATAATAGCAATGATAGGATAACATAACGTAAAATAATAGCAATGATAGGATAACATAACGTAAAATAATAGCAATGATAGGATAACATAACGTAAAATAATAGCAATGATAGGATAACATAACGTAAAATAATAGCAATGATAGGATAACATAACGTAAAATAATAGCAATGATAGGATAACATAACGTAAAATAATAGCAATGATAGGATAACATAACGTAAAATAATAGCAATGATAGGATAACATAACGTAAAATAATAGCAATGATAGGATAACATAACGTAAAATAATAGCAATAATAGGATAACATAACGTAAAATAATAGCAATGATAGGATAACAACGTAAAATAATAGCAATGATAGGATAACATAACGTAAAATAATAGCAATGATAGGATAACATAACGTAAAATAATAGCAATGATAGGATAACATAACGTAAAATAATAGCAATGATAGGATAACATAACGTAAAATAATAGCAATGATAGGATAACATAACGTAAAATAATAGCAATGATAGGATAACATAACGTAAAATAATAGCAATGATAGGATAACATAACGTAAAATAATAGCAATGATAGGATAACATAACGTAAAATAATAGCAATGATAGGATAACATAACGTAAAATAATAGCAATGATAGGATAACATAACGTAAAATAATAGCAATGATAGGAGAACATAACGTAAAATAATAGCAATGATAGGATAACATAACGTAAAATAATAGCAATGATAGGATAACATAACGTAAAATAATAGCAATGATAGGATAACATAACGTAAAATAATAGCAATGATAGGATAACATAACGTAAAATAATAGCAATGATAGGATAACATAACGTAAAATAATAGCAATGATAGGATAACATAACGTAAAATAATAGCAATGATAGGATAACATAACGTAAAATAATACACAATGATAGGATAACATAACGTAAAATAATAGCAATGATAGGATAACATAACGTAAAATAATAGCAATGATAGGATCACATAACTTAAAATAATAGCAATGATAGGATAACATAACGTAAAATAATAGCAATGATAGGATAACATAACTTAAAATAATAGCAATGATAGGATAACATAACGTAAAATAATAGCAATGATAGGATAACATAACGTAAAATAATAGCAATGATAGGATAACATAACGTAAAATCAATAATAGAATAACAAACTCCAAGAATCAAGTGTAGTATAAAGATACACAGACAGGGAGGGTCAATGATACGAGAGAAGAGAGTAGAATAGTACAGACAATATATAATATAATAATATCAATAACAGAATAACATAAGATAATAACAATAACAGAATAACATAAACTGGAAGAATGAAGGAGTGCCGCACGTGAGCCTTGTGTATATGGTCCGTGGTGTCACTGTCCTGTCAGTCACCTCTCTCTCTCTCTATGTATGTCTGTCTCCCAAGTCAGGCACTCTCAGGCACTCCTCGCCTCAGTGTGGGACCGGGCGCTGAGCGAGGCAGACCTGGGTGGTGAGACACGGGTTCAGGCAGGTGGCAGTGGTGAGGCAGGGAGGCAGTGGATTGGGAGTGAGGCAGAGGAGAAGCAGGAGGGGATTTTGTTGGTGTTTGTGATGGTGGTGATGATGGTGTTGAAGGCGTTCAGTGGTGTTGTGTTTTGCAAGGACCCGAATACCAGACGAGTGTGGATGAGACGGTGTTTTTACGTGAGGGGGTCCATATTATGATTTTGGTGTCTATTGGTATTGTGGTATAGCCGGTGTAATTGTGGTGTGTAGCAGTGGTGGTGTTATCGGTGTTAGTGGTGTTTAAAGGCGGCAGCAAGACCGCAACACCAGCACCACTACCATCGTCGCGAGTGAGGAGTATCTGCCCCGGAGGTCGTTCACCCCAGACCGTGCGAGCTACGGCCTTGCTCCCTCCCCTCCCCTCCCCCGTCCCTGCCCTACCAGAACCTCTTCTTGTCTCTTTCACGCCCATTGTGGCTCCTCTTCCTTTCCTCCAGCACGCCCGCACGCCCATGGCACCCTGGGTTACCGGTGGGCGGAGGTAGGGAAGTTTGAAGGCGTGTTGTGAGGCGGTTTGGTCTTGTGTTGAGGCAACCAGAGTTCATTGACCCCCTCCAGCCGAGCTGCTGCGCCGTACACACGTACACACACACACACACACACGGCTGGCAATGCACGCACATTGTACACACGCACTCCATACACACACACGCCATCCCCCAAAACATGCACGCAAATTGTGAGTAAATTCGAGGAATTTGCGAAAATAGACACTGAAACGGTAAGGTTGGGGTGTGTGTGTGTGTGTGAGAGAGGAGAGGAGGAGGGGGAGGGAGGTGGTGAACAGTTAGATCACGGTATATCCCCCACCACCACCACCTCCCCCTCCCCTCTCTCCCTCACTCACCACTCCCCCTCCCCCTCCCCCCCCCCACCCACCCTCACCACTCTCCTCCTCATCTCTCTCCCTCACTCACCACTCCTCATTCACATACCAAACCCGTGACAGGCTGCTCATTAGAATACTCACCACCACGAACATTCACCACCACCTGTATTCACCACCACCAACATTCACCACCACCAACATTCACCACCACCACCAACATTCACCACCACCAACATTCACCACTACCAACATTCACCACTACCAAAATTCACCACCACCCACATTCACCACCACCAACATTCACCACCACCAACATTCACCACCACCAAAATTCACCACCACCAACATTCACCACCACCAACATTCACCACCACCAACATTCACCACCACCAACATTCACCACCACCAACATTCACCACCACCAACATTCACCACAACCAACATTCACCACCACCAACATTCATCACAACTTGCAATATTCCACCCCTTCCCTACCACCATCCATATTGCAACATTTTTAGTCGGCATTGCCACTCAGGTCATTCACGCCACACATATAACCGATATTCCACCACTCATATTGAAACTCCACCACTCATTGAAACTCCACCACTCATATTGAAACTCCACCACTCATATTGAAACTCCACCACTCATATTGAAACTCCACCACTCATATTGAAACTCCACCACTCATTGAAACTCCACCACTCATTGAAACTACCACTCATATTGAAACCACCACTCATATTGAAACTCCACCACTCATATCTGAAACTCCACCCTACCCTCACTCATAACTCAAGCTCACCCACTCATATTCCAAACTCCACCAGTCACCCCCACTCATAACCCAACCTCCACCCCACTCATTACGGCCCCCTCACCACTTCCCTGTCTATACATAGCAGTGTTCGCCGGGGTATTTATAGATGGGGGTCTTTATAAATAGGTTCTAGCGTTTCGGTTTTCGATATTTGGTCTCTGCTAAGTAGATTTGCTAGGTGTGCTCATTTTTAGATTTTTGGTAGCTAGTTGGTAGGTTTTTATAATAGATATGAGTTGTTTGTTCACTCCTAGTTAGAGTGAGTGTTGTTATTGATTTATGTGCTTGAGTGTTTTTGGTGTTCTTTTCGGTCACCATTATTTTAGTGTTCTTGTTATATATGGGTTGTGTTCAATCTCTGGTCACCACTCATTCCGTGTTTCGCTCACCACTCGTATTTCATCACAGTGTAGATATTAACCCTCCTACTGGCTGGTCATCACTTATCACTAGCTTCACCACCTGTTTTTATAGTCATCATTATGTATAGGTCTGTTCACCACTTACTCCCTGGTTGAGCTGTTTGTTGAATGGTTTCATTGGGCACCAGTCCAGTCACCACTTGCCCCTCTTCGCTCATCACAATCACCCCTTATTTATCGGTCACCACTCGTCAAACCCTCGCCTATCTCGAGCCTCACTAGTTATCATCACCATCTAGTCACCACTATACATTTCACTCATCACTTAGGACAAGATAATCATCACAATCACCAGTCACGCTCATCACACTTTGGTTTCATCACTCACTTATTAGGCACTCACCATTCACAACATTGTACTCATCATCAAGGTAGTACTCATCATCACATTCACCACTCATTCACCAGTTAGCCCGAAGCCTCACAAGTAAACTCATAACCACCTAGTCACCATGCAAGTTCATCACCTAGTATAACTCACCACACTCACCACTCATTCACCAGTCAGTTAGAAGCCTCGCCAGTCAAGTCCTACCCACCCATTCACCATACAACACTCATCACGCTCACCACTCATTCACCAGTCTATTCATACCCACCATCACGCTCACCACTCATTCACCAGTCTATTCATACCCACCCATTCACCATACAACACTCATCACGCTCACCACTCATTCACCAGTCTATTCATACCCACCCATTCACCATACAACACTCATCACGCTCACCACTCATTCACCAGTCTATTCATACCCACCCATTCACCATACAACACTTATCACACTCACCACTCACCACTCAGTCCGGAGCCTCCCCAGTCAGTCAGTCAGTCTTCACCACGCCCCTCCCCGAGTAACTGTATCTTGGTGCGAGTGGAGAAGTACAGCTACAGTCATTAGTCCAACCAGTTAATTGGACCTCTTTCTTTCTTTACAGTCAGGAACTACTTTACTACTACTACTACTACTACTATTGCGTGTGTGTGTTGGAAAATAGTACTCTGGTGGTCCTGTTTATATACATGATAGTACTTCGTGGTCCTTTAATGTATATATGAAAAAGTACTAGTGATCCAGTAGTGTACTGTTCGATCTTCAGAAAAAGTACTTAGTGAATCTTTAAAAAGTACTGTGATCCTCGAAACAGTACTACTCCTCGATCTTCAGTATCAAGTACTTAGTGATTTATAGAAGTACTCCGTGATCCTAAAAGAAGTACTATTCGAACCTCAAAAGTACTTCGCGACAAAATTCGACATAACAAATTAAATACTTAGTGATATAATTATATACAAAATCTGCTGTGAAAAATTACCTCAAAGTTACTTGGAAGGTTTCTCATAATCGTGTGAAGAAATTTGAAAAGTGATATTGCGATCCAGATATTATTATCATAGGTGCTCTCCATTCGGTGCTAACTAATTGGGACGAAAACAATAACAAGAAAGACGAAAATAAGCAAAAAGTATATATATAAAGGGTACTATACTATAACAAAATCGTACCTCAGAGTTAATAATAATACTATTAATACTAATACTAATATAAGTTTGGCACGCGTGTGGTTGGTTTCGTTTTTCTCTAGTGTCTAAGGTATATTCTAAGTTCTAAGTGTCTAGATATTTAAGTCTTTAAAACCCAATTCGCACAACACTAGTTACCTGTTTAGTGGCATTATGTAAGAAGTAAGTTTTTAGCTTGTATCTCGTCTTTCGTCAGTGATAATCAAAACATATATTACAAAACAAATACAAAAGAAGGCGTGAAGGATGTAAGGAGACGAAGTAGCATACATAAAGGTAGAATAATAAGGAATAGGAAGTTGCATAATTCGTACGAAGGACTGTGGTGGCATTATAAGGGATCTGCCTCTCTTGCTAAAGGACTGAATCGCCCATGATGAATTTTTGTGGCATTAGGGAAGCTTGTGAATCGCGGACTCAAAATATTTATCAGTACCACCCCGTGTGACTTAACAGTAGAAACATAAACATACTCTGGAAAACTGAAAATCTTGTGAGTGGGAAAGGAAAATGCTGGATTGTTTTCTCGCATAGCGTAAGGCAATGAAAGACAAAATGGAACTGAGAAAACTATGTGAACTTGAGATTTGAACAGCAACGTGTGACATAAACCCCATTGAAACTAATCTGTGGAAAATCCTAAAGCATTGAACTTAGAATATATTTTTTTAAGAAACCACTCTAAAACGTTGAAACAATTAAATACAGTACTTTGGAAAGCAAGACACTGGGACAAAATATATTCACAAGCAAGCTCGGGCATTGGCATTTCCAGAATTCCAAACAACGATTGGGCATTCATAAATTCCAAATACCTCAAACAAGTAACTCAATAACTCCAAAATATTTTTAACCATAGAATATTTCTGGGCATTCATTCAATAGTCAGCAACCATTGACAAAAAAAAGCTAAACATAATAAACTTCTATAAAACGAAAAGCAAAAATTAGCAACCTCTGTGAAATTATAAATAAAAGGACGACTTTGTGTGTAGAAAATAAACAAAAGATCAGTAACCTATTGGGAAGAAAAAAAAGAGCACGAAAGAAAAGAAGGTAGACGCGAGAAACAAAACGCTTATATAACTATTTAGTTTGTCGCTTCCGAACCCCAAAAATTCGGCAAACTGGAGTCTCCAAATCGCGACCAGTGGGAGTTCGGAACCCTACTGAGGAACCCCGACGAACAGACCACCAAAATGGACATCCTCAGCGAGCTATTTGGTCCGGGGTGGGCTAGTGAAGTGGCTGGTGGTATTGTTGGAGGGAGTAGTGGTAGTGGTGTTGGGGGCAGTAGTAGTGGTGGTGGTGGTGGTGGTGGTTTAGGGGGAGGGGGCGGCGATCTGGTGGATACTACAACCCCCTCCTCGTCCACCCCGACCCCCACCCCTCGCCCCCCCGCCACCGAGAAGAAGTCGAATTCCATCAAAGGTAAAGGTGCATATTGACCGCCAGCACACTCTTTGTTTACATTTTAAGTGTGTGTGTGATGGCACTTTGGTTGGGGTTTGTGTGAGTGTGACTTTGTGTTAATATAGTGTTATTTATTTTTTATTTTTATTTGTTTTTGTCTGTTTAGGTGAGGCTGTCTGCTATATTAAGTTTGCTGTTTGTTTTAAGTATCTTGTTTGTTTTATCTGTTTAGGTGTGACTGTCTGCTATTTTAAGTTTGCTGTTTGTTTTAAATATGCCTTATTTGTTATTCTAAAGAATGTGTGTGTTTCTTTATATTAACCAAGTTTAGTGTGTGTTTCTGATGATTGTTTATTTAAAGATTAGGCTATGTGTGCTTATCTACTTATCTTCTGAGATGTGTGTGTTTGCTTCAATTTTGTGTTTATTCAGTGAGTGTATTTATTTGCTTATATTTTGAGGTGTGTGTGTGTGTGTGCTTAATTTAATGCAGCTTTAAATTATTTGTGTATCTAAACACTGTATTTGTGTATCTAAACACTGTATTTGTGTATCTAAACACTGTATTTGTGTATCTAAACACTGTATTTGTGTATCTAAACACTGTATTTGTGTATCTAAACACTGTATTTGTGTATCTAAACACTTTATTTGTTTTATCTTCTTTGAGGTTTTGGGTGTGCTTCAATCTAGCGGTTTGTCCAAATGTTTATCTTGTGCATTATATATGCTTCCCCTTGGGTTGCCAGTAATATGCTTCCCCTTGGGTTGCCAGTAATATGCTTCCCCTTGGGTTGCCAGTAATATGCTTCCCCTTGGGTTGCCAGTAATATGCTTCCCCTTGGGTTACCAGTAATATGCTTCCCCTTGGGTTACCAGTAATATGCTTCCCCTTGGGTTGCCAGTAATATGCTTCCCCTTGGGTTGCCAGTAATATGCTTCCCCTTGGGTTGCCAGTAATATGCTTCCCCTTGGGTTGCCAGTAATATGCTTCGTTTAGTAATATGCTTCCCCCTTGGGTTACCATATATGCTTCCCCTTCTAAATGCATCCAATATATCGCACGGAAGGGACAGTGATATGCAAATGGCTTAATATGCTTCCCTTGGTTGCTTGGGTTCCTTCCCCTTGGGTTGCCAGTAATATGCTTCCCCTTGGGTTGCCAGTAATATGCTTCCCCTTGGGTTGCCAGTAATATCGTTTATATAAAAGGATCATTAATACATAATCTTCTAAATGCATCCAACGGGAAGACAGATTACTGGCTTAAGGGGAGGTTTCTAGTTTGTTTCCTACTCCTCCAGCAATCTTAAAATTTCACCCCCTTGACCCCTTTTCAAGATAAATTTGTACATTTTTCGGTAGAAAAATGTCCCAACCGAAGGCCGATTACTCTTAAATTACAGGCTCGCTATCGCTCGCCAGGATAAAATCGACACCTAAATGGCACGAAATATCTTAAAATTGACAGAATGGGGCGGAAATTCTTAAAAATCACCAAACTAATGGGGCAAACGTCTTAAAATCTCAAAAGCAATGGGGCTAGACATGAGGGAGAAAGGGGTCAAGAAAAAAGTCCCTCAAGTGGAAATCTCCCCTTAACGTTATTAATCTTATCAAATGTAAAAGCGTTTATCGAAAGCTTTAAAAACTCGGCTCCTAATTATTAGAAAAAATATGAATAAAAATATGAATTAATATAACGTGGCATCCAAAGGGTCAGCTGCGACTTGGGGGGGGGGGGGAGGGATATTTTAATTTGATTTGTGTTTCTCATAAGTGCGTGTGTTTGTGTGTGTTTGATCAAGCGTTTAACCCCTTCGGTACCGGTGATGTACTTTTCATTGCATTCTGGCAACTATAAGACGATTTTGTTCAGCTTAGGAAGGACGTCTACTCGAATGAAAGGCTACAGACGCTCTCACTTAAGGGGAGATATCGACTTGAGGGATTTTTTTCTGGACCCCTTTCTCCCTCATGTTTAGCCCCATTGCTTTTGAGATTTTAAGACAGTCGCCCCATTAGTTTGGCGATTTTAAAAACCCTCGCCCCATTTCTGTCAATTTTAAGACCATTCGTGCCATTTAGGTGTCGATTTTTTCCTGGCGAGCGATAGCGAGCCTGTAATTTAAGGGGAATCGGCCTTCGGCCGGGAAATTTTTCTAACGAAAAATGTACAAATTTATCTGGAAAGGGGATCTAGGGGGAGTAATTTTAAGTTTGATGGAAGTCTAGGGAATCAACTAAAAACCTCCCCTTAAGAAGGCTATATGGTAGTTAAAGGATTCATGGAGATAGTCTGTAGCCTTTTTATACGGGTAGATGTCCTTCCTCAGCTGAACAAAATCGTCCAGTACCGGTAGTTGCCAGATTATAATGCAAACGATGTCACCGGTACTGAATGGGTTAAGGGGAGATTTCCACTTGAGGGATTTGTTTCAGGACCCTTTTCTCCCCTATGTTTAGCCTCATTGCTTTCGAGATTTTAAGACGTTCGCCGACTTAGTTTGGCGATTTTAAGAACTTTCGTGCCATTAAGAGGTCGATTTTAAGAACTTTCGTGCCATTAAGAGGTCGATTTTAAGAACTTTCGTGCCATTAAGAGGTCGATTTTAAGAACTTTCGTGCCATTAAGAGGTCGATTTTTTTCCTGGCGAGCGAAAGCGAGCCTGTAATTTAAAAGGAACCGGAAAAAAATTCTACCGAAAAAATTTACACATTTATCTTGAAAAAGGGTTTAGGGGGTGTAATTTTAAGTTTGATGGAGGTCTATGGAACAAACTAAAACCCCCCTTACAGCTGGCCATATTCCTATGGATGTGCAGGTATTATAGCTCGTGACTGTACTCTGGTCCATCCTTCATCATCACCGAGTGTTTGTGTGTATGTGGGGGGCACTTCCGGGTGTGTGTGTATGTTTGTATGTGTGTGTAAGTCGGTCTCTATGTGTGTGTGTGG
>CM064483.1:8432862-8495362 GCA_032716605.1 Paralithodes platypus
TATCTCGGACTAAAAACTGGACGCGAGTTTGTCAGGTGAAACAATTTTGGAATCTATCCTGAGTAAGTGTAGAGCACGTATAAAATACCTGTATAGACAGGTGGGATGCTTGCCCGCGGCGACCAAAAAGACCCTCTGCCAAGCGCTTGTTCAATGTCATTTTGACTATTCTGTGTCATCCTGGTACTCTGCATCATCTAAATCAGCACAGCACAAACTTCAGGTCACTCAAAATAAAATGGTTAGGTTCATGCTGAACCTAGGACCCAGATCACATGTTGGCCAGGAACAACTTCAGTCACTAGGTATGCTCAATGTCGCTGACAGGGCCAAACAAATCAGGCTCACTAATGCCTTCAACATTTTCTATGACAGAGCTCCAGAGTACCTAAAGAATGATTTTGTTAAAGCAAATGAAAGGAGTGGACATAATACAAGAAACAGGATGTTTAATTTTAAGGTCCCGAGAATCCAAGGACAGGGTAAGCAAACATTCTTCTTCACCGCCATCAAAGACTGGAACGACCCAGTCAGTCCGTGAAAAGAGAACACTGTATTCCTTCAGACGTAGCCTGAAGGAACACCTGAACCGGACAGCTGCGAGAAGGGAGCACCAAGCTTATGTCTACTACTAAATGCGACATAAGAGATAGACAAACCAAACTGAAATGATTACTGATTACGGATTACTGATATTTACTATAGGATGTAAGGTATCTTAAAATAACCCCCTAGAAATACTTTTTCTAAAGTATCCATTTCTTTATCCTCCCCATTTTTCCCCAGCTAACCTAATCCCACAAGGACCCCAATGGAAATACGCCTAACGGCCTTATTGGGCTATCCTTAGTTGGAATTATGCAAGGCTGGTACATGTCATATTTGTAACAAACTATGTGGTACCAACTCTGTAAATTGCTAACTGAATAAATATTATTATTATTATTATTATATAATAACCCACTAGAGGTCGGACCAAATAGTGTTAAGATGTTTCACCCAATGGATTCGAAGCAACGAATATGTACAGTTAATTATGGCCGTGACTGGACATTATCGTCTGGCTAATTAAATTGTAAGACTTGCAAAAAAAAAAAAAAAAAAAAAAAAAAAAAAAAAAATGGACGACATAAGATAAGAACAAAAGAACTTATGAAAATCGCTAAATGAAAATAACGCTATACAATAATAAAACAAATAAAATAAAAGAACACAATCAACCCAGACGATTGTTTCAGGTATATTGGGGTCTCTTGCAGTAAAGGGGCAAAAATATCGTACAACATACCTTTTTCATATAAACATATAATTTAGATGGGTTGTGAGTAAACAAACACCAACGAACCAACGAAAGCATACTAGAAATCATACATACACACACATAATAGTAATCATACATATATACATACATACATTCTCTCTCTCTCTCTCACACACACACACACACGCACACATAATATACACTCATTCTTTCTTGCTCTCCCTCTATCGCACACACACATATACACACACTATCTCTTTCACACACATGCCTAAATTATACAGTCTTCCTCTCTCTCTCTCCCTCCGTCACACACACACACTCACACACACACACACATATACACACACTATCTCTTTCACACACATGCATATACAGTCTTCCTCTCTCTCTCTCCCTCCGTCACACACACACACACACACACACCTGCTCTCTCCTCCTGTCTCATAAACACACAAACGCATTATATACAAATCTGAAGGCTTTATGCATATTATAATTTTATAGAGTTAATTATGAGGCCACTTATTCAATTATACACTATTGTTACTTTCATTTGTGTTAATGAGGAGGAAAATTTAATGTGCCAAAAGGCTTATTATTTTTATGTGTGAAAAAATGTAATTATTATTTTTGTGTGTGAAGAAAATGTAATGTGCAAAAACGCTTATCATTTTTATGTGAAGAAAATGTAATTATTATTGTGTATGTTAAGAAAATGTAATGTGCCAAAAGGCTTATTATTTTTATGTGAAGATATGTAATTATTATTTTGTATGTGAAGAAAATGTAATGTACTAAAGTGCTTATTAGCTGTATGTGAAGAAAATGTAATACACTAAAAGGCTTATTATTTTTATGTGAAGAAAATGTAATGCACTAAAAGGCTTAATATATTTATGTGTAAAGACAATGTAATGTACTAAAAGGCTTGTTATTACTATATGTGAAGAAAATGTAATGACCTATAAGGCTTATTATTTTGATGTGTGAAGAAAATGTAATGTACTTTTTAAAATGCTAAATATTTGTATGTGTGAAGACAATTTTACTTGGATTTATTATTTGTGTATGTCAAGAAAATGTAATGAATAAAAGGTTTATAATTAATTTGTATGGTAAAACTTAATAATTCGCTATCAACCTTGCTCATAAACTTTATAATTTTAAAGCTATTATAACTATCCTTAACCCGTTCAGTTCCCGTGACGTCTCTTTTATTTGATATCAACTACATTTAGACAATTTTATGAAGCTAAGGAAAGGATAATTATATAGTAGCTAAAAGGATTAATTGAGGTAGTCTGTAGCCTTTTAATTGGTAGACATCTTTTTCTAAGCTAAATAAAATCGTCAAATTATTGACATTTACTGCACTATCAAAATCATAGGGTGATGCAAATTATAGCCTGCGACTGAACGATGTAACAGGCAAAAACAAAGCCATGAAAAACAAATCTACACGCACAAAAGTCAGTCTGTATTAATTAGACAGTTGTTGATAATAGACCTAAAGTGTTACACAAAATTAAAAGGCCTCTGAAACAAAACAAAAAGTAAAGTGAAGGGACAGAAGCAGGGGAGGGGAAGGGAAGGAAGGGGAGGGGATGGGGTAGGGGGGAGGAGGAGAAGGAGAGGGGGATGAAGGGTGGGTGTAGGGGAGGCTGGGGGGAGGGGAGGGGGATAAATAGTGAAGCTGAGGAAGGGAGGTGGGGGAGAGAACAAATAAAGGGGAGGGGAGATGGGGTAGGGATATACAGTATACAGAGGAGGGGTGTAGGGGAGGGGAGAAGGAGGGGAGGCTAGGGGTAGTGTTAGTGCAAGGGTGAGGGGATAGAGGGGGAGGGTTGAGGTTGGTGGAGGGGAGGCTAGATAGAAGGGAGGGTGTAGAGGAGGGAGGGGATAGTTTGAGGGGGAGGGTTGGAGTTGGTGAGGGGGGGGGGGGGGGGGGGGAAGGAGGGGAGAGGAAAGGGGTAGTATCAACCCAGGTCATATATATATATTGTTACTTTCACTTTTACCCCCCCTCCCCTTCCCCTTCCCCTCCCCCACGTTCATCTTCCCCTCCCTCCCCCTCTAACCACTCGCCCCCTTATATTCATCTCTCTCTCCTCCCCCACCCCACTAGTCAATCCCTCTACCCCTCCCTCTTAATTTATTATTCTCCTCCCCACCTCCTCTCCTCCTCTTCTTTCTCCTCCCTCTGTTCATTTTCCCCTTCCCCATATGCTCCCCTTGTACTACTCCCCATGATTATCTCCCCTTGTTTATCTATTACCCCTCCCTCCCCTCCTCCTACTATCTATCTTCCTCCCCTCCCCTCACCCTATCATCTATCTCCCTCCCCTCCTCTCCCCTCCCCCTATTATCTATCTATCTTCCTCCCCTCCCCTATATCCCTATCTCCCCTTGCCCATTTTCTATACTCCTCAATCTTCGTCCCCATTTTCTTCAACACCCCCCCCCCCCCCCCCTCCCCCCTTCTCTCTCTCTGTTTCTCTCTATTCCCCATTTTCTTCTCTCTCTCTCTCTCTCTCTCTCTCTCTCATTCCCCCCTTACCCTCATTATTACATTACCCCATTAGTATAATTTTTCGTCTCTTGATTATTCCCTTTTGTCCTTCTAGCTCCTTACACACACACACACATTTAATCTCTCTCTCTCTCTCTCTCTCTTTCACACACCCATTATCACAAACACACACATTCAATATATCTCTCACACACACAAACACACAAACAATCCTCCCCCTTCCAAACACACACACACACTCACTGACTCATACAGCTGGGCGCATAATCGCAAACACACGCACACTGTGACACACAAACACAAATACGAACATTTGCAACTTCACACGCACATATGAACGCACACACATGCATACATATAATACAAACACACATGAATATTTACGTATGCTCTCATAAATACACATATATACAAACACATTAAAAAGCATATACAGACACACACAATTGGCATCATATTGTAACACACACACACACACACACACACACACACACACATCTCCTTTGCTTTATGAACTGCTGCTTGGAGGAAGAGTATAAGCTATCTCTATCTCTCTCTCTCTATCACTATCTCTCTCTCTCTCTCTCTCACACACACACACACACACACTCTCTCATAGGAAACACGTGAACTGCGAGCCTACCTTATTGGATTAATTACATAGAACTGAATGGCCTTAATAATGTGGATTATACCAAGGTGCTTCGCTTCAGTAGGAATATAACGCGTATACCGTAGCTGGAAATTAGAGTTGAGGAGGTTTAAGGGGTAGTGGTTATTTTTTGGTATATTATTTATATCTTTACTTATTTTATAGTAACCGCGCTAGACCTCCACCAAGTATTAAAAAAAAAAAAAAAAAAACAAAAAAAAAAAAACACACACACACGCTAGATCCCCCTTCAAGATACATTTGTACATGAAGGCCGATTCTTTCTAGTATTACTGGCTCGCTATCGCTCTCCAGGAGAAAATCGACAACTAAAGGACACAAAATTTCTTTATATTGACAACTAAATGGGGTGAAAGGTCTTAAAATTGCCAAACTAATGGAACGAACATCTAAAATATCAGAGCTAATGGGACTAAACATGAGGGAGAGAAGCAACTCCCCCCCTCAATCCGATGACCGACATCTCCAAATCGTCTATCAGTTGAATTGTTCGGGAATCGTTTAACCCCTTCATTGCGGTGACTTCCTAATCATTATATATTCTGGGAACTGTTAGAAGATTTTATTCAGCTTGGGAAGGACGTCAACATATTAAGGGAGCTCCGACGGTATTGTGCAGCATAATTTACTGGTTCGGCTCAATGGTTTAAGGAAGGGGTTTAGTTTGCTCTCTAAACCTCTATCAAACTTAGATGTAGATGTAAATGTGTACATTTTTCGGTAGAAAAATGTCCCGGCCGAAGACCGATTCCTCTTCAAATACAGGCTCGCTTACGCTCGCCAGGAAAAAATAAGACACCTAAATGGCACGAAAGGTCTTAATATTGGCAAAGAAATGGGGCATAAGATCTGAAAATAGCCAAACTAATGGGGCGAATGTCTTGAAATCTCATAACTAATAGGGCTAAACATGAGGGAGGAGGAGGATTCGAAAAAACAACTGCCTCCCCTTAAAGGCAACAGACTATCTCAATGGATCTGTTTAGCTACCATATATCCTTCCTAATGTAACTGCAATCCAATATATTAAGTACAGTATGTGTGTGGGCAATTTTACAACTATTAAATCTGCTCTGCCTGGAACAAACTCACCTTGAAGTTGCAAATAGTTCTTCAAAAAGCGTTTCAAGAAGTGATTAGCTAGCATTTTCACAATCTGCACAATCACAATCTCTCTCTCTCTCTCTCTCTTTTAAATCCACTCAACCGATCAATTTCGAATCTGCCTAAATTAATGACGTCACTTGCCTCCCTCGCACCCTCATTGGTTGACACAATTTGCATGGGTAAAAAGGTGGGTCCTGATTCGCCCATTCATAATTGATACTGACGAATCACATTAGAGTACCTGCTTTCCATTTTTAGTGAGATGTGGGGGGTGAAAGCAGACAGATAGATAGATAGATAGATAGATAGATAGATATACAGATAGATAAATTTACTTATATATAGTAAGGTTTGTTAGAGTCAGGTCACCTTCTGTTATTTATACGACAAACCATCCAAGAGCTCATACAAACACGCTTATTGTCACACACACACACATAAAGAAATACACGACCATACACGACACAAAAACACCACCTACACACACACGCACACACATATACTGTAGATATACACATACAGCCACTCCTACATACATAATAATGTATACACCCAACCACATACATACACAGACATCACTCACACATAGCCAAATACATACACCAAAAACACACATATATAAATACACCTACACACACATAACTAACATACGACACACACACATCTACACACACACCATAACACACTACACAAACACACCTACACACACACACACACACATAATAAAACGCATATATAAACACATCTACACACACAACACACACATACGACACAGTTCTACTTTCACCTGCCATCACATCCTGCGGATATACAAAACACACAAACAAACACACGCACGAACACACATCCGCTAGCACACATAACCTCCAGTACATAAGTTACCGTACATATATATACGTACAACAATACATACACAAGTCACTATATATACATATACGTACATTAATACATACATAGGTTACTACCGGTATACATACATAAACGTACACCAATACATACACAAGTCACCGTTCATACATAAACGTACACCAATACATACACAAGTCACCGTTCATATATAAACGTACAATACATACACAAGTCACCGTACATATATAAACGTACATCAATACATACACAAGTCACTACACGTACACCCATACATAAGTACAAAAATACATGCATACATAGTACATAGGCCTACACACAAACACACATCCGTCGGCACATACAGCCTTTTACACACAAGGTACCATACATACATAAAAACGTACACTCATACAAACAGCCAGCCAGCCATACATACATACATATATACACATACATGCATACATTGACATAGAAGAACACAGCTTGTTACATAAGGACCATACATGCATCAGAGCTTACATTGACGCACACACGGCATACATAAAACACACATGCATTCATACATACATTGACAAGCATTCCTGCATACATACATACATACATACAGACATTTATATATATTCCAATCACATATACAGTATATTCCACTACCATGGCAGCACTCGACCACACACGCATGCCATACAACACAAATACAACAATCAATACACAAACAAACAAATAAATCAAACTAAAACTAAAATAAATACAAAATAAACACTGTATGAGTAACACCAAAATATATAAGAGTCTATAATATATAATGCATACAAACCAATGGACCTTCTTAAGTAATATCATACGCAATAGCTTTTATCCCTTTATATATATACTGTATATATATATATATATATATATATATATATATATATATATATATATATATATATATATATATATATTATATATATATATATATATATATATATATATATATATATATATATATATATATATATATTTATATATAGTAAAACAAGCTAATTATTAGTTTATTGCACCATCAATTATATTTAATAAAATCGTAATAATCATAACATTACTATACAACTATACAATTCTACAAGCACGTCACACACACACACACACACACCACGTACAGACACACCCATACAGACACACACACTCACATAGACCGACACACACACACACACCACCTATTATATATATCTACCTGTCCACGTGTAACACCTGCAGTCAAAGCACCTTTGTTAGTTAACCCTTTCAGTACTATGGCGACTTACTGCATACTGGCTAACAGGACGCGATCTTACTGGGGTTATATCTACAGTATATGGGCAGAGGGGGGTCTCTTTGGACTTCCCCTGTTTTGCTCCATTAGTTGGGAGAGTATTAGATGTTTCAACCCGTTAGTTTGGCGATAATACGACGCTTCACCCCATGCAGGTGTCATTTTCTTCTGGGGAAGCGATGGCGACCCTGTAAGTTAGAAGAAATCGACCTTCGGCCAAGACATTTTTCTATCGAAAAATGTACAAATTTATCTTGAAAGGGGGTTCTAGGGCCTGTTTTGTTAAAGCTTGATTGAGGTCTAGCGAGGAAACTCAAAAATATATAAGTAGATGAATAAATATCCCAAAAACCAAGTAGTACCCCCTTAACCTACACAGTACCAGTGCCGTACGTTTCACTTTGTGCTGGATACTATTAGACGATTTTATTAAGTTTAAGAAGGGCCTCAGGCAATTAACAGGCTTCGAACTATTTTAATTAAGCATTTTTACTACCACAGATCCTTCTTAAGCTATAAGACGTCACCGGTACTGTATGGGTTAGTAATTACCAAGACGTCACCGGTACTGTATGGGTTAGTAATTACCAAGACGTCACCGGTACTGTATGGGTTAGTAATTACCAAGACGTCACCGGTACTGTATGGGTTAGTAATTACCAAGACGTCACCGGTACTGTATGGGTTAGTAATTACCAAGACGTCACCGGTACTTTATGGGTTAGTAATTACCAAGACGTCACCGGTACTTTATGGGTTAGTAATTACCAAGACGTCACCGGTACTGTATGGGTTAGTAATTACCAAGATACATAGACTATGTATCTTGGTACTTACTATGGTAGGTGAGTGTGTAGACAGACGTACGTACACACATACATACATACATACACACACACACATCCGCAAGTGTAGCTTACATAGACTACTTATCTATCTCACTCACACACACACACACACACGCTTACTCACTCACTTTCTCTCTCTATCACTCAATACTCACACACACACGCTTACTCCCTCACTTTCTCTCTCTCTATCACTCAATATACTCACACTCACTCACTCACTTTCACTCACTACTCACACACACGCTTACTCACTCACTTTCACTCTCTCTATCACTCAATACTCACACACACACGCTTACTCACTCACTCACTTATTCACTAAACTCTTTCAAGATACAATTATGCATTTCTTTTCTGTTTTCTGGCTACCCTTTGAAATCCCACAGATCCTTCCTAAGGTGTATGAAATCGTCTAGTGATAGCCAGGATAAACTGTCAAAACGCGTCATGATCCTCAAAGGGTTGAACACACAGACACAGACACTATATCTCTCTCTTTCTCATATCTCCGAGAAGTTATAGACTGCAGCACCGTTGATTCATTTAAACTTCGCCCAGACAAATATCTCGCATCAAACCCGCGACTGACTGCGTTTGTAAATGAATAACTTTAGTTTACCCCCCCTCCCCCCCCCCCATCAGTTACTAACCCATCTGTCCCCTACTAACTTCCTAATCCTGCCACGGGCATTAGTTCCAGGGCAGTAGTTCCCTTCCAATGTTCCCTTACCCACTCTAAACCACTGTTTGGACACTAGATCCTCAGAGTTTTGGAGGACAAGCAGCCTAAAAGGGTCACTAGAACTGTTGTTGCTTGATTTCCTTTGTACTCCTTTGTACTTTCTCTCATATACACACGCACATACAATACACAATTTTTTTTTCTCTCTCTCTCGTAACACTCTTTCAATGCATCAGGTTATTTTCTCAACACACCAAGAGGCACATGAGCCTGCTGTATTTACCTATGTAATATGGTTCCTTTGGTGCATAATCAACAGACCTATTTAAATATCTCTCTCTATCTGTCTCTCTTACACACAAAAACAATAACACTATCTCTTCCATACACAGTTACACACACTCTCTCTCTCTCACACAAACAACGCATTATCTCTCTCTCTCTCTCTCTCACACACACACACACTTTCCCTCCTACTAACCCACAGCTCTCTTCTTGGTGCTAATATAATCCAGGCCTCTTTAACTCACTCTCACTCCCTTTAACTCTCTCTCTCTCTCACACCTACTCTCTTACACACACACACTCACTCTCTCTCTTTTACACACACACACACACACGCTAGCTCTCTCACACACACATTCACTCTCTCTCTTTCACGCACACACTATCACTCACTCTCATTCTCTCTCTCTTTCATAAACATCCTCTCGCTCTTATCATCTTTAAACTCTCTTCTTAGCCCTTTTAATTAATGTACTTACTTGCTTTTTCTATTGTAGCATTATTTCACTTTTTGCATAGCTTCATCCCTCTCAAAGCCCTAAGGATGTTTTATATCCCTCCTCTATCATACAGACAGACGTTTATAAATTCACACACACACACACATTCTCTCTCTCTCTCTCTCAAACACACTTATACACATATGCCCAGATACTCACTAAATGTCAATAATCTTTTAACTCCAACCCTATGACTTATTTTTATTTCATACTAACGCCATACGATTTTACCCTGTTGCGGTACGACCTATTGGATACAGCAATCGAGAGAGAGAGAGAGAGAGGGGGGGGGGGGAGGAGGAGGAGAGAGAGAGAGAGTGTGTGAATAGTCTTATCACACTGAAGGCGTTTTTGGAATAATATTAAGCCCCTTGAACATGAGACGTCTTTGTCAAGCTGAACAAAATCGTCTAATGTTACCTAGGAGATAAACAAAAAAGGTAAATAAATAAACACATAAAATAAAAACAAAAATATCGTGGTGGTCCTGATAGGCCTAAAGAATAAATTATCACAGGTTTAAACATCTTTCCTAAGCTGAAATAATCGTCTAGCGTTACTCAGAACAAAATAAAACTAGTCGAGGTGATTGATTCTATTTATATCATGTTGCTAAGTTGCAAGTTCTGTTAAGGGGGGTCACCGGATTTTGTTCGCCTTTTCTCTCTTTCTCTGGCTTGTATCCATTCGGCCCCATACAGCCAACTGTTTTAAGACGTTTATCCCCATCCAGATGTTGATTTTTTCCTGGCGAGCGATAGCGAGCCAGCATTTTATGGAGAAATCCGGCTTCGCCGGAGAATTTTTTCTATCGAAAAATGTACAAATTTAGCTAGACGTAAAAAAAAAAAAAATATATATATATGCTGGCTCGCTAGCGCTCGCCAGGAAAGTATTGACACCTGGATGGGGGTAAACGTCTTAAAACAGTAGGCTGAATGGTGCCGAATGGATACAAACCAGAGAAAGGGAGAAAAGGAGAGAGAAAAAAGCAGGTCACCCCCCTTAAGTGAATTACAGCATTATTATAGGTAAAGGTCAGTCACGCTCAACTATGTCTAGAGTATGAATGCAGAACACACACACACACACACACACACGAACGCAAGTTCCTCTTCCCCACATTCTTCAGTTTATTTGTTTCTCTCTCTCCCACATAACCCTCTTTCTATCGTTTTGTTTCTTTCACACACACACACTCTCTCTCACACATATTCGTTAACACCCCCCCCTCTCTCTCTCTCACACACACACATTCAGTTCCTCTTACACATAATCCTCTTTTTCTTTCTTTCACACACACACACACACAGTTCCTCTTACACATAATCCTCTTTTTCTTTCTTTCACACACACACACACACAGTTCCTCTTACACATAATCCTCTTTTTCTTTCTTTCACACACACACACACACACACAGTTCCTCTCCCATATAATCTCTCTCTCTCGTTTTCTTTCTTTCACACACACACACAGTTCGTCTCCCATATAACCTCTCTCTCTCTCTCTCTCCCGTACTCTTCCTTAGCTCACCCAAGCCAATATTGATTTATGCCCACAGATGCCAATACGGACGAGATAATCCACACCTGTAATCGCTTTGACTGCCCAGGAATTTCTACTTCAATACGCGCTTACAAATCCTTTAATTTCTCCTTTAGTTTGGATTATACACTGGAGTTCCTTGTGTGTGGATGAGGATAAAGGAATGATGGATAGGCTTGAAGTGTTGGATTCAATTAGTTAGTGATAATTAACAGATGGTGTTGGATAAAGTAGGAGTACATTTCAAGAAGTTTGGGTGGGTCAGGAGAGGACAAGTTTGTATCTTAGCAACATGCGGCGCCCACAAACATGTGACGTCATTGTTACCTCACACCCGGAGTTGCCAAGCGCACTTAGATCGTTAATAATTTAATCCTAATCTCTCGCATAACGACCACGAACTCTCTATTAGATAAAACCTGCATCACTCTTACTTTTTCTACATATTACTCTAATGGACAAATTAATGTTTAAAGTTATAATATAAAGAGACGAAAATAGCCTTCTAGCAGTTTATCGTCTGCTTGCAGGCATGTGCACGACGATGCCATATTGAGAGCAAATAAATAGAGCAACGAAACACTTGTTCTCCCGATCTTACTCATGCCGTGCACATTTATCACCTACCTCCCCTTCAATTACTGAATATAAATCGATTATACAGTGTTCAAGCAAGAAACGGATACTTAAACAAAATATTTAAACCTGTATCGTATGCCTGGCAGCGATACTTCCATAAGCCCCGCAACATGTGACTCTCGTACGTTCAATATTGCTTTGGGGGGAAGGCCCTCACCCCGCACCCCTCCCTCCCCCCACACCAGTCTTACCCCCTAGTCATACCTTCTCTATATAATCCACTATTCTATCCCTCTAACATTCCCTATCCCTCCTTAGTCCTATACCTTCGATCTACAAGACTCCCCACCGCTGCTTCCGACCCTTCCCTTCCTTCCTCCCTCAACTCCCTCCCTTCGCTCTTCCCTGCCCCTCTTCCCCCCCCCCCCCCCTTGAGTTGCATAATATCCGTTGAGTGAGATACAGGGGGTTTGGCTGTCTGGCAGGCCGGTCAAGGGTTGATTTATTACAACTTAAATGAGTAGGAGGGGTTTTAGTTAGTGTGTATGGCAGTACTTCCCGTAATTAATGTTACTAACCTAATCTAGTGCTATCTCTTTATACATGCAACTAAACAATAACACTAGAAACCATCAGAGTGATAATACAGTTAGTATAATAGCCAACCTAACCCATCCTTGTCTAATTTACTCCAACCTATTTTAATCAATATGCAGCAAATCAAGAACAATGAAGAATATCGAAGTTATAATATTATTGCATTCATGTTGTAGACAGTTATCAATGATACGAGACACGGTGCTGTCTAGACGAAATAATGGTCATAATCGGGTTGCAATAATTCCTGGAAAACCGAAGAGACCTTCAAGGACTCAAAGGGTTAAGGTCTATCTCATTTAAGGGGGGAGGGGCCGGTTTTCTGGACCACTTTTTCCCTCATGTTTAGCCCCATTAGTTTTCAGATGTCAAGATGTTTGCCCCATTAGTAAGTCGATTTTAAAACCTTTCGCCATATTTCTTCGTCAATATTTAGACCTTTCGTACTATTTAGGTGTCGATATTTTCCCTGGCGAACGATAGTGAGCCTGTAATGTTGGAAGAACCGGCCTTCGGCCGGCACATTTTTCTACCGAAAAATTTACAAATTAATCTAGAAGGGGGATCTAATGGAGTTTTCTTTAATTTGATGGAGGTCTAGGGAGGAAACTAGAAAAATAATGAATACATGCAAAAATTGCCCAAAAAGTGAACCATCCCCCCCTTAACCCTATGACTACAACACATCCTTCCTAAGCTGGATATATTCGTCTAATGACAGCCTAGAATGATCACATGCAGAAACGCGTCCTTGTCTCCTGAAAGGGTTAAAAGTGGTTGGCGCCGTTTATCATCAGCTGGCGGTAAATTGCCATGCCCTCACCTTAAGGGAAGATGGGTCGTTTTTCGGGACCTCCTTCTCCCTCGTGTTTAGCCCCATTAGTTTTGAGATATTAAGACGTTTGGCCCATTACGTTGACGATTTGAACACCTTTAACCCCATTTCGTTGTCAGTTTTAAGACCTTTCGTGCCATTTAGGTGCAGATTTATTACTGGCGAGCGATAGCGAGCCTGTAATTTTAAGAGGAACCGGCCTTCGGGCGGGACATTATTCTAAAAAAAAAAAAAAAAATAATAATACAAATTTATCATGAAGGGGGGGTCTAGGGGGTGTTTCTTAAAGCTTGATGGAGGTCTAGCGAGGAAATATAAAACACAACAAATGAATAAATCAATCAATAGACCACCAATACATCCACCACCCCCTTAATAGACCACCAAATATATCCACCACCCCCTTAATGGACCACCAATACATCCACCACCCCCTTAATAGACCACCAATACATCCACCACCCCCTTAATAGACCACCAATACATCCACCACCCCCTTAATAGACCACCAATACATCCACCACCCCCTTAATTATTCAGATAGTACCAAGGTTTTAAAGTGAAATATGATGTTGATTGTGAACACTTGGTCATTATATGACTTGGGCTTCACTGTTCATTGAAAGCGGTGAATGTTAAGGCTCTCAGCCTATGCCCGAGAGGAAGTAAGTTGGAATATAGAAAAAAAAAAAAAAAAAAAAAAATATAATGCAGACATAATATACTGTAGTAGTTTCATGGTTTGTCCTTTAAATAGCGAGAAACCTGTTAAAGGGAGATGGGTCGTTATTCTGGTCCCTTTTCTCCCCCGTGTTAAGCCCCATTTGTTTTGAGATTATAAGACGTTCGGCCCATTAGTTTGGCGATTTTAACACCTTTCGTCCCATTTCGTTGTAAATTTTAAGAATTTTCGTGCCATTTTCCTGGCGAGCGAAAGCGAGCCTGAAATTTTAAGAGGAACTGGCCTTTGGCCGGAACAGTTTTCTACCGAAAAATTTACAAATATCTTGAAGGGGGTCTAGGGGGTGCTTTTCTAAGCTTGATGTAGGTCTAGCGAGGACACTAAGAAATAAAGGCATACAAGAAATAATAGACCACCAAAACGGCCCATCTCCCCTGAAGTGATTAAATGTACTGAGTATCACACACTGTTTGGTATTAAATGTACTGAGTATCACACACTGTTTGGTATTAAATGTACTCAGTATCACACACTGTTTGGTATCTTGACTTGCAATATGGACACATTGTTTTCTGTCTGCAGGTTATTTACACGAACCCAAGCTCCTTTCGTAATATTGGATCAGGACACACGGCAGAGAATAGAAAGGTGTACGAAAGGTATATATAATGTTTGGGTATATATTGATAGTGGTATACCTTTCTATCCTTATATCAAACGGGTATATTACCGCCAACATACCTTATTGATAAGGGTGTATTCTTATGGACACTGTATATACCTTTTTCATACCCATATTGTTTAGTGTGCAAATCTTCATTTCCACCCAGCTATACCCTGTTTCAAGTAGGTAGGCCAGAACCTCAACTTCATAACTCAAAAAGGGCTAGAGACGATGGGCTGGAATTATCCACACCTATTTCCTGGTTAACCATCCCCAAATTGTAGAACTATTAACTCGATTACTCTAGTCCTTTTTTTAGTTATAGAGGTTAATGTTCAAGATGTTTGGCCTACTTATTTGGAATAGGGTATAGTCTTTCATTTTTTATTCAAACACGCCTTTTTGGGGCTCTTATTGTTGGACACAACCTGCCCTCTGCTAACACCCATCTATTTGTCTTTATAAACTTAATCAGCCCTCTCCTTAGACCCAATCAGCAATCTTCATAAACTCAATCAGCCCTCTTCTTAGACCCAATCACCCCTAATTTTAGATCCAAGCAATCCTCTTCTTTTTTTACCTAAGTAACCCTTCTTTTTGGATCCAAGCAGCCCTCTTTTAGGACCCAAACACCCCTCTCTTTAGACTCGAAGAACTCTCTTTGGACCCAACCATCCTGTTTTTAAACCCAACCAGTCTTTGGAACCAACACTCTTCTCTTTTTAAAACCAACCTTCCTCTCTTTTTAAACCCAACCATCCTCTCTTTATAAACCCAACCATCCTCTCTTTTTTAACCCAATCATCCTCTCTTTATAAACCGTCCTCTCTTTTTAAATCCAACCATCCTTTGAACCCAACCATCCTATTTTTTTTTTAACCCAACCATCCTATTTTTAAAACCAACCATCCTCTCTTTATAAAACCAACCACCCTTTGGACCCAACCATCCTCTCTTTTATTAAACCCAATCGCCCCCTCTTGTTCAACTCCAATTTTACACCCTGTTTTCAGAAGCCCCCGAGCTCTGCTGTATACTGACTGCCACCACTGCCAAATCCAAGTATTACAGTGTTGTACCCAGTAGCTATAGGTTTATTATCACCACACCACTTCTCTCCACATTTTGTATGACTAAATTACCCACTAGTATCAAACATTGAGACGTCTGGCAATAGACAGAAGAATATATATATATACATAATTATATATATATATATATATATATATATATATATATATATATATATATATATATATATATATATATATATATATATATATATATATATATATATATATATTTTAAGGATCTTTATTTTATTGGTTTATTTTTATTTATTTTTTGGGGGGGGGGATTTTTTGTCTGGACCTCCTTCTCCCTCATGTTTAGCCCCACTTTTTCGAGTTTATAAAATCATATATAAAATACAATAATAATAATAATAATTATGATAAAATACTACTACTAAATGCTGCCTTTAACCCCTTCAGCACCATGACGCCTTTTTACCTTTGATTCTGGCTAAAATTACATGATTTAATGCAGTTTAAGAAGGACTAAGAGGGTATATTTAGATCGTATTTACCTATTTGAGTGGTATACAGTAGGTAGGCCAAACACTAAAGAAAATCGTCTGATGATACCCAGAATATGATAAATATTACGTAATGGTGGTGAAGGGGTTAAGATCTCACCCACCCGCTGTCTTCCCCCCCCCCCCATTTTTTGGACCCAGCCAGCCCCCATCAATATTTTATGCTTCTTGACCTATACCACAGCATACCCTCAACCAATCCATACCACCCAGCCTTATACAGTATGTGCCCTTTATACCAGATACCACACCTTTATACCACACACACACACACACACACACACACACACACACACACACACACACCCTTCACTATCATCCATACTAGCCATTAGCCTTACGTAGTTATGTTCTTTACACTATCATACACAATCAGCCCTATTCACTTTATTTCAGCCTTATCTGGTTTGTGTCAGCCCTATCTGGTTTGTGTCAGCCCTATTTGTTTTTGTCAGCCCTATTCAGTTCCAATCAGCTTTATTCATATCTTGTTTGTATTAGCCAGTTTAAATCGTCAGTCTTATCGGAATTATGTCAGCCCTATGTGTTATGTGTCAGTCCTATCCAGTTATCACCATTCTTATCCTATTTTACTATCTAAATGGCACTGCTATCTTATTTTCCTTACTATTCACATACATTCCCTCTATCCACTTTATATTAGCTATCTACCCTGTTAGCCTTAGCCCTATCCAGTTCGTACTATCCCTATTCCATCAACCTATATCTCTATATATTTCTTACCAATCATATACATACGTTCTATCCATTTTACATTAGTTCTAGCCAATTAGCCCTAGCCCTATCCAGTTCATACTTTCCCAATTCCAGCAACCTCTATCCATATCTATCCCTTGCTAATCACACACATACCCTCTATCTGTGGTCTATTCATTATAATTAGACCAAAAATCTTAGCCTCTATCCCCTGTAACTCACTAAGGGCTAGAGCAGATGGGCTGTAAATGTCCTCACCTATTCCCTGGCTGACTCTTTCCAAATGGTAGAAATAACACCTCAATTATGGAAGTTCTTGTTGAGTTATGAGAGGTTTTGGGGTCGGGATTTTTGGTCTACCTATACTGAACAGGTTAATTAATATTAGCCCTAGCCATTAGCACCAGCCATACCCAATTCCTCAGGTAGAAATTCCTAATATACGCCAATACAGATACAGACCCCGCGGCCAGTCCACATATAACTCGATACATAATTCACTCTTGGGCTTAAATTAGAATCCTGTGCCAGTCCAAATTTGACGTGTGGTTAAAAAATACATTTATCTTTCACTCACTTTCACTCGCTCTCTTTTAGTCTCACTCCCTCGCACACTCTCACTCTCATTTTCTCACTAATTCACACTCTCATTTTCTCACTAACTCACATTCTCTCTAACATACACATACACACACACACTCAAACTCACTCACTCTCACACTCTGTCTCTCTCTGTCTCACACACACAAACGGTCACACACACACCCATATACAGAATCAATTACACACATACACCTGCATACAAACGTGCACACACACACACACACACACACACACACACACACACACACACACACACACACACACACACACACATACACACACACACACAGCACGTGACAAGAGCGTCATGAGAACTATTGATCTGATTCTAAACTCACTCTAACTCTCTCTCTCTCTCTCTCTCTCTCTCTACACTCAAACACACCTGCCCACTTGCAATAACAGGTAAACACAATCCCACATACAGGCAGACACACACAAACAAAACACTTACCCACTAATTCCCCACACACACACAGAATCCAACATGCAGACCCAAACAAACACTTACCCACTTCTCCCCACACCCACACAGAATCCCACACAAACACTTACCCACTCACGCCCCACACCCACACAGAATCCAACATACAGACCCAAACAAACACTTACCCACTTCTCCCCACACCCACACACAAACACTTACCCACTCACGCCCCACACCCACACATAATCCAACATACATACCCACACAAACACTTACCCACTCACTTCCCACACCCACACACAAACACATGCAATCAAAGTCACGTTAACTATTGATCCATCAGGGCACCACTATAACAAAACCTAACTCACACATTTCCCACACCCACACACACAGACAAACCCACACTTACCCACACCCACACACAAACACTTACCCACTCACTCCCCACACCCACACAAACACTTACCCACTCACTACCCACACATGCATACAGATAAATCCACACAAACACTTACCCACTCACTCCCCACGCCCACACACACCCACACAAACACTTACCCACATACAGACACACCCACACAAACACTTACCCACTCACTCCCACATACAGACACACCCACACAAACACTTACCCACTCACTCCCACATACAGACAAACCAATACAAACACTTACCCACTCACTACCCACACCCACAGACAAACAGCCTACACACACTCCCAAATACAGACTGAACCATAACACTATATCAAGACCTTTATTTAATCTATCTCACTCCAACTTGCACCTCTCTTCTCTACCTTATACTACCTCATTCAGTCTCATTCTAGTTCACTATACCTCACACCTCTATGCTCTACCTCACTCTAGCTCTCACTAACTCACCCTCACCTTCACTCTCTCCCTCTCATTGTAGCGCTCACTCACTCACTCACTCTAGCTCTCTCTCTCACTCTTTTTTTCTCCCTCACTCTCTCTCACTCACTCTCACTCTCTCTCCCAACCACACACAAAACAGCCTGCACGTGTCTTAAGAGCGTCACGATAACTATTGACCCGTTCAGGGCATCACTATAAAAGGACCTTAGGGCAGAGCTTTATATATATATATATATATATATATATATATCCCCAAAGATCCCATTTCGAGATATATTTGTGCATTTTTCAGTAGAAAAATTGCGCGGCTCACGGCCGGTTCCTGCTAAATTGCAGACTCGCTATCGCTCGCCAGTAAAAATATAGACACCTAAATGGCACGAAATTTTTTCTAATCGCCAAACTAATGGGGCTAAACATGAGGGAGAAGGAGTTCCAGAGAATCTCCCGTTAAATATTGTACCATATTATATCAGGTCCTTTAATCCATCTTATGCTTAGTCACTCTAACTTACACCACTCTCTTTAGCTCTCTCTCTACCTCACTCTAGCTCTTCCTAACTCATTCTAACTCAAGCTTTTGCCAACTCATTCTAACTCACTCTAGCTCTTCCCAACTCATTCTAACTCTCTCTAGCTCTCTTTGATTCTATCTAGCTTACCCTAACTCTCTCTAACTCATTCTAGCTTTAATTCACGCTAACCCTTTTTTTCTTCCCCCCCCCCCACAGACACAAACCCCCTACACGTGCCAACAAGGGCGTCAAGGTAACTATTGATCCATCCAGGGGCACCGCTATAACAGGACCTTTAAATACTATCTTATTGTACCTCATTCTTACTGTTTCTATCTCACCCTATCTCTATTTAATCCACTCTATCTCTAAATAATTCTAGCTTCATCTATGTCACACTAACTTACTCTAGATCACTCTAATTCAATCTTACACACTCACTCACTCTCTCACATCCACAAATTCTCTCTCTCACACACACACACACACAGTCTCTCTCTCACACACACACACACACACAGTCTCTCTCACACACACATACACACACACACAGTCTCTCTCACACATACACAGTCTCACACACACACACACAGTCTCTCTCACACACACACAGTCTCTCTCACACACACACACACACACACACACACACAGTCTCTCTCACACACCCACACATACTAAACACGTGCCGAGAATTATCGATCCATGGCACTCCTAACAGATCCCTTTAAATACTGCATGACACTAGGATGCCCTTTAAACCCTCGTAGGCTAACCCTCTCTAACTTACACTTACATTTACTTTTAAGGGGAGATCTCCACTTGAGGGATTTTTTTCTTGATCCCTTTCTCCCTCATGTTTAGCCCCATTGCTTTTGATTTTATAAAACGTTTGCCCCATTAGTTTAGCGATTTTAAGAACTTTCACCCCATATTAAGACCTTTCGTGCAATTCAGGTGTCGATTTTATCCTGGCGAGCGATAGCGAGCCTGTAATGTAAGAGGAACCGGCTTTCAGCCGGGACATTTTTCTACCGAAAAATTTACAAATTTATCTTGAAAGGGGGTCTAGGGGGGAGTAATTTTAAGATTGATGGAATTCTAGGGAACGAACTAAATACCTCCCCTTAATGTCTCTCTCTACCTCAGTTTTTGTTTTATTAGTATATTTATTTATTTTTACTTTAAACTGTCGTAGTCTAACCCTCTCTAACTAACACTTACCTATGATGTCTCTCTCTACATCACTGTTTGTTTTATTATTTTATTTATTGGCTGTATATATATATTATTAAATTTCACTCTTTCGGACCAGATAGTGTTAAGGGGGTAAACTCACGATTTCTATTTTTTATATATATTTTTTTCTTCTGAATTCTCTCCCATTGACACTCGAAGGCCGGGAACGTGCCAAGAACTATCGATCCTTTGAGTGATGCATGTGCCCTTTACTAGGAGTATCTCTAACTCTGCCTATCTCTCCTTCTCTCCCTCTCTCTCTCTCTCTCTCTGCCTATCTCTCTCTCTCTCTCTCTCTCTCTCAATCTCTCTATCTCCCCTTCCCCCTCCCCCCCCCTCTCTCTCTCTCTCTCTCTCTCTCTCTCTGTGTCATTTACACTTCCTCACTCACTTCCTCATTCTAGATCTAACTCACACTTCTTCTAACTCACCCCCTCTCTCTTATATGTTGCAAGATATTGAGTTATGAATCGTGTTTTCCTTAATGCCAGATTTATGACTCGTATTTTCCTTAAGTTAATGCCAGATAAATCGGGAATATTCAGGAGAGAGAGAGAGAGAGAGAGAGAGAGAGAGAGAGAGAGAGAGAGAGAGAGAGAGAGAGAGAGAGAGAGAGCGAGAGCGAGAGAGTGTGTGTGAGAGAGAGAGTGTGTGAGAGAGAGTGTGTGTGTGTGAGAGAGAGAGAGAGAGAGAGAGAGAGAGAGTGAGAGTGAGTGAGTGAGTGAGTGAGTGAGTGAGTGAGTGAGAGAGAGAGAGAGAGAGAGATTCATGTTCACAACACGTGTGCGAGACCTTACAAGAGTAGGATCAGCTGTTCTCTCTCTCTCTCTCTCTCCTTCTCTCTCTCTATATATTTCACACACACACTGACGATAAACCTAATTCCAAATGTTTATATAGAAGTATATGGCCTTTGGGGTGGAAAGTTATGATCAGTATATATATATATATATATACTGGTATATATAAATATATATGTACAGTATATATATATATATATATATATATATATATATATATATATAGAGAGAGAGAGAGAGAGAGAGAGACAGAGAGAGAGAGAGAGAGAGAGAGATTTTATATATCTATTCATGTTCTACTGTTTTAAGCTCATAAATATACACGTGAGTACATAGAAATGTTTCGCCCTGGCCGGGAATCAAACCCACGATATATGGATGATGGATATAGTATTTACAGACAGGCATATGGATAGCTATACCCTCCCCAAGGCCACAACCTTCTACATAAACACAGGGGGAGGCCGCTAAATATAGCAACTCCTGCGACAGAAGGCTTCTTAGCAGGTTTCCGTAAATGTGATTCTCCGCTGCAGCCTAGAGACCCTATAGTGACAGAGAGACCGGCCAACCTCCGCCATATTCCTGCCACAGGTGAGATTAGTCCCTTCTTAACCCTCAAACATCGCCATAATAAACATTTGGATATATTAGTACGGATTATAAAGTTTAATCTTTGGATATACATTGTACATAGTCACAATTAGAATACAACTCGGTGCTTTGATGACTGAGGCACCAACATGGCGTCCAGATAATAAGATGGGCCACACACTCTATGTGCCACAAAGGGTTTCTCTACTACAGCGTATATCTCACACACTCTGGGTTTACCTATATTAACCCTCCCACCACCATCACCATCACCACCACCATCACCATCACCACCACCATCACCACCACCACCACCATAACGTGTTGCTCTCACTCTAGGATGGCTAACCCTAGGCGATGTTGTTTAAGGGCAGGGTTTTAGTTTGTTCCCTAGACCTCCATCAAACTTAAAATTACACCCCATAGACTCCCTTTCAAGACCAAATTTGTACATTTTTCGGTAGAAAACTGTACCGGCCAAAGGCCGATTCCTCTTAAATTGCAGGCTCGCTATCGCTCGCCATGAATAAATTGACACCTATATGGCATGAAAGGTCTTAACATTGACAGAAATGGGGCGAAAGTTCTTAAAATCACCAAACTAACGGGGGGCGAACGTCTAAATAACTTCAAAACTAATGGGGCTAAACATGAGGGAGAAGGAGGTGAATATCTGCCCTTAATTTAGGATAGACGCCTCGTACACTTTAAAATTATGGGATGAGAAAAAGGTATGATATGTGTAATTAAAAGTATGATATGGGTAATTAAAGGTATGCTATGGGTAATTAACAAATCTAGAATAATTGCAATTCAAGAGGAACCGCCTTTGGGCCAGGGCCTTTTTCTACCGAAAAAGGCCCAAATTTATCTCGAAAGGGGGGGGGGGGGGGAGGTCTTAAACTTGATGGAGGTCTACGGAGTAAAACAAAAATATATATATCAAAACTACCTTAATTAACTCCCACAGGTGAATGTTACCTTGTGTGTGTGTGTTCTGGCCGACACTGGGCGATTTTATTAGCTTCAGGTAAGGCTACACTACATTAAGTATATATCAAGTTTTATATATGTATCAGGACGGTTTATTGTTGTATTCTTGATTAACAATGTATTTTATTTTCAGTATTTCTTTAAAGATACAGCCAGCCTTTAATAAATTGTGTTCAATATCAACCTCATCCTTCTAAAAGTTCACCCCGCCTCTGCCTCGTTTTCGCACGCGCACACACACACACACACACTCTCTCTCTCTCTCTCTCTCACATACACACACACCATAATCCCCATCTCTCCTATACACACATACACACACACACTGTCTCACACACACAATAATTTCCATCTCTCCCTTACACACACACACACACACACTCACCATAATCCCCATCTCTCCCTTACACACACACACACACACACACAAACAGTTGTATACAACACTTGTGCCAGGAACAGTACCCAGATTTATTACCATGTGAACCACGGCACCAACTGTACTACAGTGTATTATAGTCTCTTCTTATTATTATTATTATTATTATTATTATTATTATTATTATTATTATTCTTCCCCTTCTATCTCTCTCTCTCTCTCTCTCTCTCTCACTCACTCACTCACACTCACACTCTCTCTCTCTCTCCGGAGTAAGTTGTAACCCTTGTGCCAGGAACACTACCCCCCAGATTTATTACCCTGCGTACCCCGGAGGCACCTGTACTACTGTCTTACTCTCTCATCTCCTTCCTATTTATTCATCATCATCATCTTCTTCTTCTTCTCCACCCTTCCTTTATCCTTCCTTTCTTTCTTTCTCACTCCTCCTCCTCCCTCCCTTTCTTCTTCCTCCTCCGTTTCCTCCACTGTATTATCCGTCTTCTTCTCCCTCCTCCTCCTCTTACTCCTAATCCTCCTTTTTTCTGTTTTCTTCCGATTTTTTTTTTTGTATCTCTATTTTGTTTTTATATTCTTCAACCCCCCTCCCCCCCTCTCTCTCTCTGTCTGTCTGTCTGTGCCTCTCTCTTACTCTCTCTCTCTTAAATGAAGAGGAGTTACCCCTTTCTTATAACAGTGGCACCTTATACTAAATGTTTATGTAGCCTAAAATATATACAGCCACACACTTTATATTAGCTAACCCCTCCTAATAAACTTTCACTTCAAAATGAGACTTACATTTTACCCTCTTTATTTTGTCAATGTATAACAAAACAGAGGCTCATTTTGTCACTTACTGATGTTCGGATTAAGTTATGTAATGAAAATTCTAGTATCATAATGTATTCATAATTTACTGTGTATATTTTATATAAACATATACACAAATTGAACTGATTATATATTTCTTTAGCATACATAGTTCGAAACGTATCTTTGCATGGACCAACATGAAAATTATGCCTCCCCCCCCCAAAAAAAAAAAAATCCGAGCCCAAAACATAAATCCAATCGTGTACATACCATCTCTGGACATGCCGAGGGCGAGGCACTTCTGAAGGCGACAGTACTGGCACCTGTTCCTGTTGACCCGATCCACCACACAATTCTTCTGCCGGGGACACTGGTAGTTGACCACGGAGGACTGGGAGCGCCGGAAGAACCCCTTGCAACCCTCGCAGGTGATCACCCCGTAGTGCACGCCCGATGACTTGTCCCCGCACACCTTGCACGGGATTATCTCGATCTGGGCTGCAATGGAGACAAATTATAGAGTTAGAGATGTGTGAGGGGTAGAGATATACAAATACAAAAAATAGAGTTAGAGATGTGTGAGGGGTAGAGATATACAGATACAAATAATAGAGTTAGAGATGTGTGGGGATTTGCAAGGGATAGATAGATACACATACATAGAATATAAATCATAGAGTTAGAGATGTGTGAGGGGTAGAGATATACAGATACAAATAATAGAGTTAGAGATGTGTGGGGATTTGCAAGGGATAGATAGATACACATACATAGAATATAAATCATAGAGTTAGAGATGTGTGAGGGGTAGAGATATACAGATACAAATAATAGAGTTAGAGATGTGTGAGGGGTAGAGATATACAGATACAAATAATAGAGTTAGAGATGTGTGAGGGGTACAGATATACAGATACAAATAATAGAGTTAGAGATGTGTGAGGGGTAGATATTACAGATATAAATAATAGAGTTAGAGATGTGTGAGGGGTAGATATATACAGATACAAATAATAGAGTTAGAGATGTGTGAGTGGTAGATATATACAGATATAAATAATAGAGTTAAAGATGTGTGAGGGGTAGATATTACAGATATAAATAATAGAGTTAGAGATGTGTGAGGGGTAGATATATACAGATACAAATAATAGAGTTAGAGATGTGTGAGGGGTAGATATATACAGATATAAATAATAGAGTTAGAGATGTGTGATGACTTGAGAGGGATATATACTGTATATACAAATATAAATAATAGAATATAGAGATGTGTGGGAACTTGCAAGGAATAGAGATATACAAATATACATAATAGTTAGAGAGAGAGAGAGAGAGAGAGCGAGAGAGAGAGAGAGAGAGAGAGAGAGAGAGAGAGAGAGAGAGAGAGAGAGAGAGAGAGAGAGAGAGAGAGATATGTAAAAGTTAGGCCAGGATAAGGATCTGGTAAGTATGGGTAAATAGGCCTTGTGCAGATCCACGTATTCTTAGATTTCTTTATTATTGTTTGAAGGGAAATAGAAAAGGTTATTAGATAGATTGATAGATAGAGAGATAGAGAGATAGTAAGAAAGATATACTGTAGATAGATAGATAGATAGATAGAGATAGAGAGAGAGAGATATTGATTTTCAGCGTTCTTGGAATATCTTTTCTTGGGAATTATATAGATTTGGGTTCTGACAGAAAGCATGGGTAGAAAAAAGAGAGGGTTAACGACAGAAAGGTGAGGGGGGGGGGGGGAGGGAAGGGTGTAAGGGGGGAGATGCATGAGGAAATGAGAAATCAATACCCCCCCCCCCCCTACATCGCCCGAGAAAGAGAGAGAGAGGAAAAGAGAAAGCCAAAATTAATTCACATCCTACACTAGACAGTCAATGATGGTTATTACCGATTATTATTGAGGGCATGACATAGGGAGGTGGGAATGAAAGATGACACAGAAGAAAATACCTGGAAAAGAGAGATAGAAAGAGAGTGAGTGAGTGAGTGAGAGAGAGTGAGAGTGAGAGAGAGAGAGTAATAATAATAATCAAATACATTAATACTTCTATACCTCTGTTTTACGTTTACAATAATATATATAACACAAATATTACACACCCGCACGCACACACATACATACATACACACACACACACATATTACACACACACACACAAACACACACATAAATATATATATATTTTATTGGTGATAGATGATATAATTGGCAAGCTTTGTCATTAGTGGTGATGACTAATTGGGTGGTAGTGGTAGTGGTAGTAGTGGGTGGTGATGGTGGTGGTGGTGGTAGGTATTGATGGTGATAGTGATTATAGTGGTGTTGGTACTGGTGACAGTGATTAAGATATTGGTGATGATGATGGTGGTGGTGATCGTGGTTGCAGTAATAGTGGTGGTGGTGGTGGTGGTGGTGGTGGTGGTGGTGATAGATATATAATAGTTGTGGTCATTGAAGTACTGGTGCAGCTGGTGGTGACTGAGGTACTGGTAATTAATATAATGATGATTGGGTACTGGTGACCGTTCTCTTGGTTGATTAATGAAACATGTGATACTGGTAGACCAATTCAACACGCACTGTTAGGTTAGGAGTGGTTAACTTGGCACCGGTTAACTTGGTACTGGTTAACTTGGCACCGGTTAACTTGGCACTGGTTAACTTGGCACTGGTTAACTTGGCACCGGTTAACTTGGCACTGGTTAACTTGGCACCGGTTAACTTGGTACTGGTTAACTTGGCACCGGTTAACTTGGCACTGGCTAACTTGGCATCGGTTAACTTGGCACCGGTTAACTTGGTACTGGTTAAATTGGCACTGGCTAACTTGGCACTGGTTAACTTGGCACCGGTTAACTTGGCACTGGTTAACTTGGTACTGGTTAACTTGGCACCGGTTAACTTGGCACCGGTTAACTTGGCACCGGTTAAATTGGTACTGGCTAACTCGGCACTGGTTAAGGTGGCACTGGTTAACCAGTACCACCTAAACCAGTGCCTTACATTTTCTTTTACCGACAAATACACAAATTTATCTCGAAGGGGGTTATTGGAGTGTTTTCTAAGCGTGATGGAGGTGTACGGAGGATACTAAAAAAAATATATATAATAAATAGATACAATAAATAAACCAATAAATAAAAACCTCCCCTCAATGATGATGGTATGGAGTTTAATTACGATCGTCATTTTCTATTTAATTGGACGACACTGGTGGATGTGTTGGTGATGATTACCTCTGAAACTCCGGTAATAATTTATGTTCTTATTAATTGGTTGTAATACGGAAGGTGGGTTTGTTTTGTTTGTTGTTGTTCTTGTTGAGTTGCTATTGCTGTTGTTGTGGTTGTTGTTGTTGAGTTGCTATTGCTGTTGTTGTGGTTGAGGTAATGTTTTGTTTGTTGTTATTGTTGATGTTGTGTTTGTTGGTGTTGTTGCTATTGATGTTACTGTTGGTGTGGTTGAGGTATCGGTACTGTATTAGGCTTCCATTCTTCTTATACATCTTATTATCGCTAATTCAGTATATAATAACGGTTATATATATATTTTGTTACAGCTAATGGTGTTATTGATTATGATATTAGCCATTTGCAGCCATTGACTGTGTAACTGTAATTAATGTGCTTGGTAATTGCTGTAGCTGTTAGTCCTGCCATAAATAATGTTAATAGGCTGAATACATACACACACATATACAGTATATACATATATATATATATATCACATATTTCTCCCGCACATACACACACACACACCGATAATTACAGACATACGAACACATGCACACACACACACACAATACCGTATATATATATATATATATATATATATATATATATATATATATATATATATAAAACAACTTATTTGACTTTACATGATCTAACTTCAAAAGTATGTACTGTGATGGTAATATTCTTGCATTAATTCCTTAAAACAAAAAACTAAACACAAACAAAAATAGTAAGCAACTACTACTACTAATAATAACACGAATCCATAATAATAATAATGATAATAATAACAACCCCAACCTCAGCATCTGCACTGAACCCTGCACAAAACATCTCCCGAAGGTCCAAACCGAAATTCAAGCAATTCTTCCAAAGACGTGGTAAACTGTAAAAGTGGCAAGCCTGGCCGCCACCAACGTACGAACACACGCGGACAAAGACCCCAGACCCAACGCTAGCTCGACGTTTGTTTATTTGCGAGAGATCTTCAACGCTATTTTCCTCCCGTATGTCCTTCACTAACTCGTATATTAACAAGTTTGGGTTTGGAGGGAAGGCATTATGGGGTTGGTCTGTCTTGGAAGTGAGAAGAAACGCCTTTGGTATAATGTAAACAATGTGAATATTTTCATCTTTGAACAAGGAAGTGGGGTTTGTTGATATCGACTAGGCCCCGCCCCGCCTCTGATGACGCCGCCGTAGCGTCATTCAAGCCCCGCCCATTTTCGTGACGCCACCCTTGCTGTCGGCCAATCCACGAGTCGTTCCTCTACTGCAAAACCGTTAAAACACATCTATAATCGCATAAAAACCGCCATATTATCAGAAAATAAGGCAACACATACATAAAAACACATACATTATGAAGACAAGCACACATAAACTCATACGCACAGAGGTAAACATATACAAACCATGACGTCACTCCCCCCAGCGAGCCAGCCAACCAGCGGCCGTCATCCCCAAGCAACCCTAGGACATTGAACTCGAGCGGTCATCCACTCCTACCAGCAGAATGAGTGGAAAGTATCGGAAAAACACGTAAATTGAATCCTTCCACCGTCCTGTACTCAACTTTTGTCTATTAAACTACTCTTCTCTGTAGCAAAAATCCGTTATGACCGTTAAAAAGACTTCAAACCGAGCCTATCACTTCTGGACCAATGGGGAAGCCTGAGAATCATGACGTAACAGGGGTAAAGGAACCAGAGGGGGGGCGACGTGTGGAGACATGTCGATAGAACCAAGGGGGCAACGACCCCTCCCACGCTACCGCAGCCCCCCCACCCGCCACTTTCCGGTTACTTCCTCTACTCAAACAAACGATAACTTCTAATTATAGTACTTATCTATTATTAACGGAAAAGACACATTAATCATGGTACCGATATATCCCCATACCTTACCTCAATGGCTCTATATACTAACTTCCACAACACAGGGTTCATTGACCTTACTACACACACTAACTTCCACAACACAGGGTTCTTTGACCTTACTAACCATACTAACGTCCACAACACAGGGTTCATTGACCTTACTACACACACTAACTTCCACAACACAGGGTTCATTGACCTTACTAACCATACTAACATCCACAACACAGGGTTCATTGACCTTATTACACACACTAACTTCCACAACACAGGGTTCATTGACCTTACTACACACACTAACTTCCACAACACAGGGTTCATTGACCTTACTAACCATACTAACGTCCACAACACAGGGTTCATTGACCTTACTACACACACTAACTTCCACAACACAGGGTTCATTGACCTTACTAACCATACTAACGTCCACAACACAGGGTTCATTGACCTTACTACACACACTAACTTCCACAACACAGGGTTCATTGACAATACTACACACACTAACTTCCACAACACAGGGTTCATTGACCTTACTACACACACTAACTTCCACAACACAAGAGTTCATTGACCTTACTAACGTCCACAACACAGGGTTCATTGACCTTACTACACACACTAACTTCCACAACACAGGGTTCATTGACCTTACTACCCACACTAACTTCCACAACACAGGGTTCATTGACCTTACTACACACACTAACTTCCACAACACAGGGTTCATTGACCTTACTACACACACTAACTTCCACAACACAGGGTTCATTGACCTTACTACCCATACTAACATCCACAACACAGGGTTCATTGACCTTACTACCCAAACTAACTTCAAGCAACACAGGGTTCATTGACCTTACTACACACACTAACTTCCACAACACAGGGTTCATTGACCTTACTACCCATACTAACTTCCACAACACAGGGTTCATTGACCTTACTACACACACTAACTTCCACAACACAGGGTTCATTGACCTTACTACCCATACTAACATCCACAACACAGGGTTCATTGACCTTACTACCCAAACTAACTTCAAGCAACACACAGTTCATTGACCTTACTACCACACTAACTTCCACAACACAGGGTTCATTGACCTTACTACCCATACTAACATCCACAACACAGGGTTCATTGACCTTACTTCACATACTAACTTCCACAACACAGGGTCATTGACCTTACTACCCATACTAACTTCCACAACACAGAGTTCATTGACCTTACTACACACACTAACTTCCACAACACAGGGTTCATTGACCTTACTTCCCATACTAACTTCCACAACACAGGGTTCATTGACCTTACTACCCAAACTAACTTCAAGCAACACAGGGTTTATTGACCTTACTACCCACACTAACTTCCACAACACAGGGTTCATTGACCTTACTACCCATACTAACTTCCACAACACAGGGTTCATTGACCTTACTAAACACACTAACTTCAAGCAACACAGGGTTCATTGACCTTACTACCCATACTAACTTCCATAACACAGGGTTCATTGACCTTACTACACACACACTAACTTCAAGCAACCGGCACCCAATCACTTCACGAATAATAACTGAGAGAATAGCCCAGACTATAATACATGCATGGATAACTGAACGCCGCTATGACTCCATTTAATTCATCCCTTACACAATCTACCCTTAAAGGGGAGATGGTTATTTTTTCTGGACCCCGTTTTCCCTCATTGATTTTAAGACCTTTCGCTCCAGTATTAAGACCTTTCGTGCCATTTAGGTGTCGATTTTTTCCTGGCGAGCGATAGCGATTTTGTAATTTAGGAGGACATTTTTCTACCGAACAATGTACAAATGAATCTAGAAGGGGGATCTTTGGGATGTTTTTCAATTTTGATAGAGGTCTAGGAAGAAAAGAAAATAGTAAATAAACAAATAAATCGACCAATAACTACCCCCCCCCCTCCTTTAAGACCCAAGTTCGCTGACCTCTTGGGACTTGAAGGGGGGGGGGGGGAACGTTAAACTCATTATAATACTCATCAACAGGATTACATAAACAGCACTCCCAAAGTCAAGGATTCAACGCCATGATAACCAGCTTTAATTCAGCCCTCAGTCGCAGGCTCCAAAAATCGCCTCTTCATCGTTAAAGGTCATCGGCATCTTTGAAGTGGAAGGTGAAGATGCATAAAGCCGAGTATGTTATTCTTCAAGATATCATATGCTTAAGGGGGAGATGGGCCGTTTTTCTGGTCCCCTTTCTTCCTCATGCTTATCTACCGAAAAATTTACAAATTAATCTCGAAGAGGGATCTAATGGATGTTTTTTTAAGACTGATGGAGGTCTAAAGGGGAAACTAAAAAATAAATTAATATAAAAAAAAAAAAAATGGACCCCAAAAATAACCACTGCCCCCTGAATATGACGAAACAATAATATTAACACTAGCGTATGACATGACTTTACTTAATTTAACTTCACACTCTTCCTACACACATTATGAAACAGGGTGCATTGACTTCTTTGAAACCGAACACTATGATTCATTATTAGGGGGAGGTTTTTAGTTTACTCCCACGACCCGCCTTTGAGATAAACGTGTTCATTTTTCGGTAAGAAAATTTTCCGGCCCGGTTCCTTCTAAGCTACTGGTTCCCTACTCCCTCGCCAGGAAAAAAAAAAAAAAAAAAAAAAAAAAAATGACACGATAGGTCTTAACATTGAAAGAAATTGGGCGAAATGTCTTAAGATCGCCAAACTAAGGGAGCGAACGTCTTAAAATGTCAAAACTAAAGGTGCTAAACATGAGGGAGAAGGGGGTGCAGAAAACAACCTTAGTGGAACTCCCTCATTAAACCTGAACGTTCTTCATTACGAAAGAAGATGAAACAAACAAGCATAGGTTTCGTCAACAAAATACTGCCAACTGTTCATAACGGTATTAATTGCGGTATTTATAACGGCATTCATAACGGTATATATAAGACATAACTGTATTCATAACGGTATTAATTGCGGTATTTATAACGGCATTCATAACGGTATATATAAGACATAACTGTATTCATAACGGTATTCATAAGTCATACCGGTATATATAAGTCATAACGGTATATGTAAGTCATATAACGGTATTCATAAGTCAAGACGGTATTCATAACGGTATTCATGAGTCATAACGGTATTGATAAAGGTATTCATTGCGAAATCAGATGAACACAAACAAGAATAGGTTTCGTCACCACAGCACTGCCAACTTTACCTACCTACTGAGCAACACTTCAGACCCCCCCCCTCCCCCCACCACCCCCTAGAAATCCCCCTAGATATAAGTGAATCTTATATCAAATTTAGTACTTTGATAGGCAGGATATAGTGTTAGAAAGCTAAGAATACTATAGATACTAGACTATACCGCTTCTATAATCAATAAATACCTTTTCAGTCACCCGTAAGTTAGAGGTCATTGACATCTTCCTAGTTGAAAGTTGAATATATATAACATTTAGTAGTTTCATAGACAGGATACGTATTAGAAAGTTAACAATACTATAAATACTTGAATACACCACTTCTATAATCAATAAACACCTCTCCATTCAACTTACAAGTTTGGGGTCAATGACATCTTCAAAGCTATGAGTGAATATATAACAAATAGAGTCATTTAATAGTCAAGATATAGCATCACAAAGCTAACAATACTATAGCTACTAGAATATATAATTTATATAATCGGTAAGTCCCTTTTTATTCACCCTTAAGTAGAGGTCAATGACATCTCCTAAGTTGAAATTGAGTATATATAAACAAATAATGCTTTTACTGTCAGGATATAGTTGTTCAAAGCTAACATTATTATAAAAACTAGCATATACCATTTATATAACCAATAAATCCCTTCTCATTCTCCGTTAAGTTAGAGGTCAACGACATCTTCAAAGCTAGGAGTGAATTTATAATAAATCGAGTACTTTAATAGTCAGGATATAGTGTTATAAAGCTAACAATACCATAGAAACTAGAATATACCATTTCTATAATCGGTAAACCCCTTTTCATTCACCTTTAAGTTAGAGGTCAATGACATCTTCAAAGTTAAGAGTGCATAATAAAATTAGTAATTTAATGGTCAAGATATAGCATCACAAAGCTAACAATACTATAGATACTGGAATATATCATTTATATAATCAGTAAACTCCCTTTTCATTCAACAAGGTTTGGGGTCAATGACATCTAAGTTGAAATTGAGTATATCAAAAAATCTAAAGCTTTTACAGTCAGGATATAGTTTTTCAAAGCTAACAGTACTATAGACACAAGAATATATCATTTCTATAAACAATAAACCCATTTTCATTGACCGTTAAATTAGAGGTCAATGACATCTACCAGGTTGAAAGTGAATATCAGATCTAGTGCTTTAATAGTCAATATATAGTATCACAACACTAACAATACCATAGAATGTAGATTATGCTATTATTGCCTTCAGTGTATCTCCTTTGATTCAACTTTAAGATTAGGGGTCAATGACATCTTCAAAGAGAGAATATATGGTAAATCGAGTATTTTAATAGTCAGGATATAGTATTTACAAAGCTATCAATACTATAGCACCTAGATTATGCTATTATTGCCTTCAGTGCATCTCTTTTAACTCAACTTTAAGTAAGATTAGGGGTCAATGACATCTTCAAAGACCGAATATACAATACATCAAGTTCTTTAATAGCCAGGATATATTATTACAAAGCTAAGAACAATATATAATTTATACTTATATACCTTTCTTCAGTTCGTCCCTTTTTATTCAACTTTAGGATTAGGGGTCAGTGACATCTACGAAGTACTGTACAAATGATATAAGTATATTAAAGCTTAGTCCTGCCATTGTTAGAATATACTATTACATAACTATGAGCATTAATGAGACTACATTATGCATGCCTTCCATAAGTACAACCCCTTTTCTTCACCTTTAAGGGGGGGTCACCGGCTATTTTTATCTTTCTCTCCTGTTCTCTCTTTCACTGGCTTGTATCCATTCGGCCTTATTCAGCCAACTGTTTTAAGACGTTTATCCCCATCCAGGTGTCGATTTCTTCCTGGAGAGCGATAGCGAGCCAGCATTGTATGGAGTTGCCGGAGACATTTTTCTATCGAAAAATGTACAAATTTAGCTTGCTGTCAAAAACAAAAAATATATATACGGTGGCTCGCTACCGCTCGCCAGGAAAAGATATAATATTACACAACTATGAATACTAATGAAGCTATAGTGTACATGCCTTCAATAAGTACAACCCTTTTCATTCAACTTTAAAGTGCGGGGGGGGGGGGGGGGAGGGGGGGGGGGGGGGGTGGGGGGGGGGGGGGGGGGGGGGGGGGGGGGGGGGGGGGGGGGGGGGGGGGGGGGGGGGTGGGGGGGGGGGGGGGGGGGGGGGGGGGGGTGGGGGGGGGGGGGGGGGGGGGGGGGGGAGAAACCCACAGGGGGGGGGGGGGGGGGGGGGGGGGGGGGGGGGGGGGGGGGGGGGGGGGGGGGGGTCAGGACTCCTTTCTCGCTCATGTTTAGCCCCATAGGTCTGAAATTCTAAGACCTTCGCTCCATTAGCTTGGCAATTTTAATACCCTTCGTGCCATTTAGGTGTCGATTTTTTTCCTAGCGAGCGATAGCGAGCCGGCAATTTAGGAGGAACTTTTCTACCGCATAAGTTTATCTTGGGGGTATTTTTTAAGCTTAATACAGATCTAGGGAGGAAACTGAAAATATTAAATAAGTGAATCAATTCACAACCAAAAAATCTTCATAAGATCAGGGGTCACTGACATTTCCAATGTTGAAATTGAATATATATTAAATATTAGTACTGTAATAATCAGAATATATTATTATAATGCCAACAACAGTGTAAAGACTAGCCTATGCCATGCCTTCCCACAGTACACCGATTTACGTTCAGCTTTAAAGTTAGAGGTCAATGGCATCTTAAAATTGCAACAGACTATGCAACCCATTCAGTACTTTATGAAACAAGAATAACATTAATCAGCTGGTACCACTACATAAACTAGATTATATTCTATATTATTTTACTGCAATCCTTCAATGACATCTTCCAAGTTGAAATTTAATCTATATATAATGTTGATTGATATAGTAAGATATAGTATGTATAATGGTACTATTATAATGCTGACAAAACTACAGATACTAGCCTATGCCATGCCTTCCCACAGTACACCTTTCTTAATTCACCTTTAAAGGTAGGGGTCGACCACATCTTCGAAGTAACAACCAAATATACATTAAGCTTTGCACTTTATGAAACAAGAAATAACATTATGCATCCAAAACCACTGTAGAAATGTTATACTAGTCCAAGATTTACAATACAACTGTTTTCATTCACCTTTAAGATCAGGGGTCAATGACATCTACAGTAAGTAACAACAAAATATACAATATGTTTAGTACTTTATGAAACAAGAACCATAAAACAGCGAAAACTACTATAGAAGCAAGAATATAATTGTCCTTCCGTTAATACAACTGTTTTAATTCACCTTTAAGATCAGGTGTCAATGACATCTTCTAAGTAACAACAATATATATATATATATATCAAATTTAGTACTTTATGAAACAAGAACTAACATAAAGCAGCCAAAACCACTATAGAAACTAAAATATGCTATGCCTTCATTTAATACAACTGTTTTCATTCACCTTTAGGATTAGGGGTCAATGACATCTAAGTAACAACACAATATACAATACATTATTTTTAGTACTTTATAAAACAAGGACGAACACAAAGCAGCGAAAACTACTATGCTTATATTATACTATCCCTTACTTTAATACAACTGTTTTCATTCACCTTTAAGATTAGGGGTCAATGACATTATTCTAAGTAACAATAATATATACTTTAAATGTAGTACTTTATGAAACAAGAACTAACACAAACCAGACAAAACCACCATAGAAACTAAAATATACTTACTATTCCTTCATTTAATCCAACTGTTTTCACTCCTCTTTCAAATCAGGGGTCACTGACATAAGTAACAACAATATATACATTAAATTTAGTACTTTATGAAACAAGAACTAACACAAAGCAGCCAAATCCACTATAGAAACTAAAATACACTATGCCTTCATTTAATACAACTGTTTTCATTCATCTTTCAAATCAGGGGTCAATGGCATCTACAGCGTCCAAACGTAATAAGTATATAGCAAAGCTAGTACTGCTATAGTTAGGATATACTATAACACTACTAGGAACACGAATGGGACTATATAATCTTCATGCCTTCAATAATTACACCCCCTTTTAGTCACATTTAACCCTTTCTGTAGGCTACCGACGACGTTTATTAAATTTTTATTCTTGCTATTTTTAAACGTTTTTCTGTAGTTTAAGAAATATCTGAGCTAGTAAAAAGGGTTAAGTGAGATAGATCGAAGCCTGTTAAATGCTAGAGACCCTTTTTGAACTGACTAAAATCGTCTAATAGTAGCCAGAATAAAGAACAAATGACGGCATCGGTACGGAAGGGGTTAAGGTTTGGGGTCAACGCCATCCCTCAAGTTGCAACAGATGATGCAATAGGTGTACCATTTCCTTATTAATACCTGGAATGAAAGGGTAAAAAGGCTATATAAACTAGATGATTGCTATCCCATTCTTCTACACACTCCTGTACAGTCACCTTTAAGGTTTTTGTTTGTGTACCCCCTTCTCCCTCTTGTTTAGCCCCATTAGTTTTGAGATTTTAAGACATTCACTCTATTAGTTTGGCGATTTTAAAACCTAAATTGCCATTTAGGTGTCGATTTTTCCCTGGTGAGCGATAGCGAACCTGCAATTTAGGAGAAATCGGCCTTTGGCCGGGGAATTTTTCTATAAAAAAATGCACAAATTTATCTCGAAGGGGGGTCTTGGTGGTGTACTTTGAAGACATTTGAAGGTCTACAGAGGAAACTAAAAATAATAATAAATACATACATTACCAAATGTAAATCTCCCCTTTAAAATCAGAGGTCAATGATTTGTTTTTAAGTTGAACGAGAATCTTAATTAATCAAGTACTTTCAGTGAGGGCATAGTATTACTTAGCTAACAACATATAGAAACGAGATTATGCAATGCCTTTATTAATTACAGACCCTTTTAATTAAACTTTGAGATTAGGGTTCAATGACATCTTTGAAGTTGACGAGTGTTATTATTGATCAACCCTTTCAAGATACGGCGCCGCATTTCTTGGCCGTTTTCGGGCTATTATTAGACGATTTTATTCAGAGCAGGAAGGGTACCGGTATATAGAAGTCAGAGTGTTAATCTATTCGTATAATAAGACGTAAACGATTAACCCCTTCAAGCTCTGACGCGTTTTATCCGTATATTTTGGCTATCATTAGACGATTTTATGCAGCTTAGGAAGGATCTGTGAGTGTTAAAAGGGTCCGGCATCTCTCAATCAACCCTCTGACTTCCATATACCGTTACTAATCTGAATACAATCGTTTAATAGTAGCCAGAAACAGAACAGAAACGCGTATTGGAGCTTGAGAGGGTAAATTAGGCGTGCAATGTTTACTGTAGTCAGAATAGGATACTAAACAGCTACACTATACCTTGTTCCAAATACGTGTACCAAAACTCTTGAACATTAACCTCTATAACTGACAAATCACTAGAGTAATCAGCCATTATTTCTACCGCATTTGGGAAGGGTCAGCCAGGGAATAGGTGTGGACATTTACAGCCCATATGCTCTAGCCCTTTTTGAGTGACAGAGGTTAGGGTTCACGATTTTTGTATATAAACATCCTAGAAACTAGAATATGCTAAGCCTTTCTCCAATGCAACTTCTCAAATGAACCTTTAACATTAGAGGTCAATGAACCTTTAACATTAGAGGTCAATGAACCTTTAACATTAGAAGTCAATGACATCTTTGAAATAGAAAGTAAATCATATAATAATCCAATACGTTAATAGTCAGGATATAATGTTAGGGGGGGATGCGCCGGTTTTTCTGCCTCCCTTCTCCCTCTTGTTTAACCCCATTGGTCTTTGGATGTTAAGACGTTCAGCCCATTAGTTTGGCAATTTTAACACCTTTCGCCCCATTTTGTTGTCAATTTTAAGACCTTTCGTGCCATATAGGTGTCGATTTTTTCGTGGTGAGCGATAGCGAGCCTGTAATTTTTAAAAGGAAGCGGCCTTCGGCCGAGACATTTTTCAACAGAAAAATGTACAAATTTATCTTGAAGGGGGGTCTAGGGGGTGTTTTTCTAAGCTTGATAGAGGTCTAGCGAGGAACCTAAAATATAAATGAATAACTACATTAATAGACCAAAAAACAGCCACTGTCCCCTTAAACAGGTCATTACACCTCCGAGGATCATGATGCATGTTGACAGTTTAATATGGCTATCATTAGGCGATTTTATTCAGTTTTGGAAGGCCCTTTAGCAGTCAAAATGGTAACAACTCTCTCAATCACCCCGCTGACTCCCACAATTCCTTCCTAAACTTAATAAGATCGTCTAATGATAGCCAGAATAAAGTGTCCAATCGCGTCCGGAGCCTCAAGGGTTTAAATACCTCCAGTCAATGCAACTCTTCCAATCAAGTATTAACATCTATGAAGTAAAACAGTATTACACATAAAGCTTTACGAATCAAAACATAACAATACATAGCTAACAACACTATAGAAACTACGCTATGCATTGTTATCCCTCAATAACATAACAATACATAGCTAACAACACTATAGAAACTACGCTATGCATTGTTATCCCTCAATAAACTGTCCATATTTATTTTTGAGTATTAGAGGTCAATGACCTCCTTGCAGCGGATAGGGGAATAAACTATATATGAAATTTCGTACGACAAACATTAACAATAAATAGATAGATAGATTGATAGATAGACTGATGGATAGATAGATAAGTGGATAGATATATAGATAGATAGATAGTTATTCAGATGGGTTAGATACGTACACACATACATAAGCATAAAAGATGCAGAATATGAGAGAGAGAGAGAGAGAGAGAGAGAGAGAGAGAGAGAGAGAGAGAGAGAGAGAGAGAGAGAGAGAGAGAGAGAGAGAGAGAGAGAGGGAGGGGTAGCTGACCAAACGCATTGGTATGTAAACAAACAGATTATTCTATCAAGTGATATGTATCTAGGAATACACAAACCGGCATGTGCAAGTATACATACATAACGTACACACACACACGCACATGAATATATAATAAGCCAGATAAGCCCTAATATGGACAGATTGGCTGATAACATTAAATGCCTGTATCCCACACATCACAATACTCTCTGCTATAACTTCTAACTTATACCTACTTATACTTATACTTATACTTATACCAAATGAACTATTCCAAAACACTACTGGAATTCCCAAACTCAGTCAAAGCAATCGCAAAAAAAAAAAAAAAAAAAAAAAAAACGAACCACCACCACCACCACCACCAAAAAAAAGACAAAAATATAACAATACTCGAAGCCAAAATGATACAAACCATAACAAAACAATCTATTAAGGGAGCCCACCTCGTTTTGTTTTCGTTTTCTCTCCCTCTATCTTTGGCTTGTAACTTTTCGGCCCCATTCAGCCTACTGTTTTAAGACGTTTACCCCCATCCAGGTGTCAATATTTTCCTGGCGAGCGGTAGCGAGCCAGCATATATATATATTTTTTTGACAGCAAGCTAAATTTGTACATTTTTCGATAGAAAAATGTCTCCGGCGAAGCCGGATTTCTCCATACAATGCTGGCTCACTATCGCTCGCCAAGAAGAAACCGACACCTGGATGGGGATAAACGTCTTAAAACGTTGGCTAAATGGGGCCGAATGGATACAAGCCAGGGAAAGAGAGAAAAGGAGAGAAATATATAAAACAAAAACGGTGACCCCCCTTAAACTTTACAATGAAACACATGGCCACAATCCAACTAATCACTACCCCTATCATCACCCAATCACCTTTATCGACACCACACTATCTTTTCCTTCACCACCCAGGGCATGATAGCAGCCAATCATCACAATCTTGGCCAGGCTACATCGCTATACTCACCACACAATCATCCCTACACCACCACGGCACAATCATCCCAATCTTGACTAGGCCACATCACCATACAATCTTCATTACATCACCAAGGTACAATCATCACAATATTGACATCACTACACCACTACAATCACCACACAATCTACCCTATACCACCAGGGGCACGCTCATCACAATCTTGGCTAGGCTACACCACTACAATCACCACACAGTCTACCCTACACCACCAGGGGCATACTCATCACAATCTTGGCGAGGCTACATCACTACAATCACCACACAATCTTCCCTACACCACCAGGGCACAATCATCACAATCTTGACATCACTACAATCACCACACAGTCTACCCTACACCACCAGGGGCACAATCATCACAATCTTGGCGAGGCTACATCACTACAATCACCACACAATCTACCCTACACCACCAGGGCACAATCATCACAATCTTGACATCACTACAATCACCACAGTTTTCCTGACACCATCACACAATGCTAGGTACACAATCAATAACACCACTACACCACTCTTACACTACTACACCACCCCAACTCCCCCTACACCACCAAATTAACTCACACCAACACCACTGAGACATCACAACTACCATACAACACCAGTAACACCATTAGCACCATACCACCTACCTCTACACCACCAACACATAAACCACCTCAGCAAAACACCACTACACCACCCCTTATACCCAATCAACACAAAAACACCTTCTTTAACATCTCCTACACCACCACCAACACCACATAATATACCCCAGGAAACTCAACACCATTAACACCACCACAACACTCCCCCTACCACACCATTACCAAAACACCACATAACCTACACCAACACCACTACCAAAACACCCCCACTAACACCACAGAACCTACCCCACCACCACGACACCAGTCACACCACCACCCGCCGCCACACCAGGGCCCCGGGGAAAGGTCAGTGACACCTTACGTAATACCAGACGCCCCCCCTCCCCCCATTACTATACTGTAACACCACCAGGGGTATACCGCTACCTAAAACACCCGATGGTATTATTCCATTGGTAGATTGGTGTGATAGTATTAGAATAGTATTAGATTATTAGACTATCATCATCATTGTTAGTATTTTATATATATATATATATATTTTCCAATTAATAAGTACACAATATAATTAGATGGGAGACTGGTGGTGTTCGTTTATTGTTATTTTTATTATCCCTATTAATTATGAGATGGAGGGGAGGGGGGGCTGGCTGATGGTATGTTTGGTGAAGGAAAGGGGGGGGGGTCTTGAATAATTGGTGAAGATGGGGGGATTGATTCAGGATAGATTAATGATTAATTGGGGAAGTTTATGGAGGAGGAGGAGGAGGTGGTGAAGGGGGAAAATAAGAAGAGGAGGAGGAGGAGGAGGAAGAAGAGGAAAAGGTGAAGGAGGAAGAAAAAGAAGAGAAGGAGGAGGAGGAAGAAGAGGAGGAGGAAGAGAAGGTGGTGAAAGAAAAGGAAGAGTAGCAGGAAGAGAAAAAAAGGGGGGGGGGGGAGGAGGAGGAAGAACACAGAAATTTAGGAGGAAGGAGGAAGAGTAAGAGAAGAAGTGAAATAAGAACAAAAGAGGAATATGAACACAAGGAGAAGAAAAGAAACAAACAGAAAACGACTAAGGAAGAGTAGAAAGAAAAAGAGAATAATTAAGAAGAGGGTAACTAAATTAAGTCATAATATAAGTGACAAAGATATGGATGACGATAAAAATAAACAACCAAACAACAAAACAATAAGAATAAATACACTATAAGTAAAAACAACTAGGGGTAAAAACGTACGACGTGAACAGCTGATAAAAACACCAAGAAAAAAAGGTAAGAAAAAAAATGAAGTAGGAACATTTATGGAAGGTAATTTCTGTGCAATATGAAGACGAACACTCATTACTTGAACATTATGAGAGAGAGAGAGAGAGAGAGAGAGAGAGAGAGAGAGAGAGAGAGAGAGAGAGAGAGAGAGAGAGAGAGAAGGGAGTGCCAGGGAGATCTCTGGGCACCATGCCAGTTCAGCGCTCTCTCTCTCTCTCTCTCTCTCAAAGCAATCATTAATCTCTTCTAAGTGCATATATTACTAGACAAGAGTAAGAGTCTATAATATATTAACTCCAAATTATACTTATCAAAGCTAAATTAAGAAGCTATTCATACGGCAAATATCTTAATCGGTGATCAGAATAATCCCGAATTAACCCCTTCTGCATCGGCGACGTCTGTTTAATTGTATTCTAGCTACATTTAGACGTTTTTGTGCAGGTTAAGAAGGATCTGTGGCATTAAAAGGAGTAAAGTGACATAGTTCGAAGCCTGTTCATTACTGGAGGCCCTTTTTAAACCGAAGAATATCGTTTAATAGTAGCCCGAATAAAGTTATAAGCACGTCACTGGTACAGAAGGGGTTAAGGGGGGTCACCGGCTTTTTTGTTATCTTTCTCTCCTTTTCTCTGTTTCCCTGGCTTGTATCCATTCAGCCCATTCAGCCAACTGTTTATCCCCATCCAGGTGTCGATTTTTTCCTGGCGAGCGATAGCAAGCCAGCATTGTATGGAGAAATCCGGCTTTGCCGGAGAAATTTGTCTATCGAAAAATGTACAAATTTAGCTTGCTGTCAAAACAAAAATATATATATGGTGGCCAGGAGAATATTGACAACTGGATGGGGGTAAACGTCTTAAAACAGTAGGCTGAATGGGGCCGAATGGATACAAGCCAAAGAGAGAGGGACACAAAAAGAGAAAACAAGCAAGGTTGGCTCCCTTAACGAGGCTGTATATCTTCTTTTGTTTGAATGTTTTATTGCTTAATATAGGCCTACAAGACACTAAGGAAAGCAAACAACAACAGCCCTACTGAAGCTCCAAAACGTGCTTGCGGAAAGATTAACACATTGGCCAGTAGATTTATATATGACTAGAGTTAGGATGAAATAACACATAAACACACCATACACAAGCACAAACATATATACAAACGCATACACAATCTAACACACACACATACACCCACCCACCTACCCACACACACCCACCCACCCACACCAACTCACCCACCCACCCACACAAACATCCGCACTAACCCACCCACACACACCAAACCCCCCCACCCACCCACACAAACACCCGCACCAACCCACCCACACACACACACAAACCAAACACCCCCCCACCCACACAAACATCCGCACCAACCCACCCACACCCACACACACCAAACCCCCCCCACACCCACCCACACACCAAACCACCCCACACCCACACCCACCCCCACACCAAACCCCCCCACACCCACACACACACCAAACCCCCCCACACCCACCCACACACACATATAAGGTGTGAGAGAAGGGTATCAGGTCAAGGTGTGGAGGCAGAAAGTTAGGTAGCAGAGGTAAAAAGGAGGTTTGTTCTGGACCCCTTTCTCCCCCCTGTTTAGCCCCGTTAGTTTGATATTTTAAAACGTTCGCCCCATTAATTTGGCAATTTTAAGACCTTTCGTCCCATTTCTTTGCCCATATTAAGACCTTTCGTGCCATTTCGGTGTCGGTTACTGGCAAGCGATAGCAAGCCTGTAATTTAGGAGGAACCAGCCTTTGGCGGGATATTTTACAACCGAAAAATGTACATATTTGTTTGGAAGGGAGGGTGGGGGTCTCGTGGGTGCTTGAAAGAGGTCTAGAGAGCAAACTAAAAAAAAAAAAAAAATACAAAAAAATAATAATAAAAAACAAGTGATAATAATAATGATCTCAGTGCAGAAACGAAGAGTAAACTAGAAACATAGGACACATTGAAGTAAACCTGTCTTTACTATGCTTACAATACGAGTGTCGGTGTGGTAGTCAAAGTGCCCACCTGGTAATCTGTGTTGGCAGTTGTGCAGTCACTGTGTTTTCTATACAGTTTATATAGGGCCCACTGTTTGAAATATACCAGAGGGTTCATCTTCCTCTCTACGAAATATTGTAAGATTTAAATGCATAATAGGGTACGAATTCCGATTGCAAATAAATCTACAAACCAATAACTAATAAACCCTATAAATATATAAGATAAACCAAATAACATCAATAACTAACAGGTACAAAAGTAGTTAAGGGGAGATTTCCACTCGAGAGATTTTTTTCTTGACCCCTTTCTCCCTCATGTTTAGCCCCATTGCTTTTCTAATTTTAAGACGTTCGCCCCATTATTTGGACGATTTTAAGAATTTACGCCCCATTTTGTCAATTTTAAGATCTTTCGTGCCATTTAGGTGTCGATTTTATCCTGGCGAGCGATAGCGAGCCTGTAATTTAAGAGTAATCGGCCTTCGGCCGGGAAATTTTTCTACCGATATATGTACAAATTTATCTTGAAAGGGGGTAAAGAGGGTGACATTTTTAGATTGCTGGAGGAGTAGGAAACAAACTAAAAACCTCCCCTTAATACGGTGTGATGCTGCTACTTTATCATAATTACCATTTGAAACAATAATAGTCTCACCGTTTTCCTAATAAGAGTTTGCGATTATTTCAGAGGAGAGAGGGAACGCCTTCTCCCTGTTTAAGAATACCTCATGAGACGAACCCCGAGATTCGCTGGGTTGAGTATGCGGTATTGGTGTAATCCGGTATTATTATTATTATTATTATTATTACTATTATTATTATAATGTCTTGAGTCGGCCACCCCCCAAAAATAAATAAAAATAAAAATAAAAATAAAAAATAAATAAATAAATAAATCAATAAAAATAGGAAAAGTGGGGATTGGGCTACTGTATAGATAGATAGATAGATATATTATTATTATTAATATTATTACCTTTCCTCTTCCACTCCCCCTCTACGCATTTTATTTATATATATATTTTTTATAATTATTATTATATTATTATTATTATTATTTGTATTATTACCTTTCCTCCCCCCCCCCTCCCACTCCCTCTTTCCGTATTAGTATTCGCGTCTCCCCAGAATAGGCAAATTTAAGTGGTGTCCGTTATTATACCGCTAGGCCTGGGGTGTTAGTTCCGGGAGCGAGAGAGAGAGAGAGAGAGAGAGAGAGAGAGAGAGAGAGAGAGAGAGAGAGAGAGAGAGAGAGAGAGAGAGAGAGAGAGAGAGAGAGAAAGAGAGAAAGAGAGAGAGCGAGAGCGAGATAGACTGTGTGTGTGGACGAAATTAAAGGAATCAAGATAGACAGATGAAATACGACCAATAAAGCGACTATAAAGGACAGACGGAATGCTTTAATTAGACACGTTTATAAATATTGGGAAGGGTATATGGAAGTCAGAGGGTTAATTGAGACAGTCTTTACCCTTCTAATTCCCAAAAATCCTTCCTAAATTGTATAAAATCGTCTAAGGATGCCACAATAAACTATCAAAATGCGTCATAATCTCCAAAGAATTAAGTATCGATAAATCATTGGGAAGGGGATTTAATTTACCATCAGCGGAAATAAACCCGACTTTATTAAATATGTAATAAAGATACCCATACACGGATCTTCAGTACCCTCTCTATCTTATCTAACCACACCCGGTCATAGAGACACCTAGTTAGTCTTATCTAACACTATCTAGTATACCTATATAGAACACATTTTACACCATTCTAGTACATTCATCGTCTATAAATGTATGTGAATATAATGTAAGGAAACAATTATTATACAAATGCATATGTCGGTAAATATACTAACTACACACACACACACACACACACACACACACACACACACACAATATATATAATACCTAAAACATCGTCCCAAAACTACCTTTACAAATCAGAACTTCACCCAAACCAAACAGAGGAGTTAACCATTTCCCCTTTAACATACAGTCTATCTATCTATCTATCTATATGCTCAGGCCCAATCCCCATTTTGGGGGTAGCCGACTCAAGACAGAGCAAGAACAGGGAAAACACAAAAACAACATAAAACAAAAAATAAACACAGATAAAAAACACAAACTCACACACATCCAGGAGAAGACCCAGAGACCAGGGTTACCAAGGTCGTCCTACATATTACTAAAAAACTCATACATAAAGCATACTAATATATATATATATAAACAACATATATACACAAAACCATTTCAAATTCCAATAGTGAGGCTAACACCCACTATTTAAAATATTCACATAACTTAAGATATGCCTCTCCCACCCTCACAATATCCGCTTTAAATCTAATAAAGGTTTTTCTAGCCCTTAAGGGAGCCCACCTCGCTTTTTTTTTCTCTTTATCTCCCTTTCTCTTTGGGTTGTATCCATTCGGTCCCATTTAGCCTACTGTTTTAAGACCCCATCCAGGTGTCAATATTTTCCTGGCGAGCGGTAGCGAGCAAGCATACATATATTTTTGTTTTGACAGCAAGGTAAATTTTTAAATTTTTCGATAGAAAAAAAAATCCGGCGAAGCCGGATTTCTTCATACAATGCTGGCTCGCTATCGCTCGCCAGGAAGAAATCGACACCTGGATGGGGATAAACGTCTTAAAACAGGTGGCTGAATGGGGCCGCATGGATACAAGCCAGGGAAAGAGAGAAAAGGAGAGAAAGATAAAACAAAAAAAGCCGGTGACCCCCCTTAAATCTACAAAAAGGTTTTCCTAGCCCTTAAAGCCCTCCCCCCCCCCCCCTGTCCCCCACCCCATCCCCCCTCTCCACCTGTACTGTTAGTCCACACCTGTGACCTACACACGCAAAGATATACATACACACATAGATACAGTATATACTGTACATACACACACATTACACAACACACACACACACACACACACTCACTCACATAAAAAAACAACACACACACACATTCACATGAAAAAAACACACACACTCATACACACAAACACACATACACTCACACACTACGGTACTCACTCTGTCATCTGTCCCATCCGCCTATCTGTTTACCAGTTTGTTCCTGTTAAACCATTCCAGTTAATCTGTCTGTCTGTCTGTCTGTTAAAGGGGGGGGGGGGGGGGAGGAGGTTCTGAACCCCCTTCTTCTTTATGCTTGGCCCCATTAGTTTTGATATTTTAAGACATTTGCCCCATTAGTTTGACAAAGTTAAGACTTGTCATGCCATTTAGCTGTCTATTTTGTCCTGGCGAGCAATAGAGAGCCTAGGAGGAATTGATCTTCGGCCGGGGCATTGGTGGGGGCTTAGTGGAGGTCTAGGGAGGAAGCCAAGGAAAACAATAAATAAATAAATACACAAATAACTAAACAAATTCCCTAAACAAATGTCCTTCTCTGTCCTTTTCTGCTCTGTCAATGTCTGTGTACTTCTGTCTCTTTGGCTGTTGTTGGTTGGCTTGTTGGAGTGTAACTATTGTCTGTCTGTATGTAAGGCTGTCTCTGTGTTTGCTTGTCTGTATATGTGTGTGTTTGTGTAAGGCTGTCTCTGTGTTTGCTTGTCTGTATATGTGTGTGTGTGTCTCGGTCTTTCTGTCCTTTTAAACATTTATACCGTCTTAATTGTTTGGTTACCGTACCTCTCTATCTGTCCACCACTCTGTATGTCTCTGCTAATCACTACACACACACACACACACACACACACTAGCAAAGTCTGTATATTCAAGTTGTGAAAAACAATGCCTATGCGTTTTGTATACCACCTGAGGAAATAGTTAAGGTTACCAGGGAGGAACAGGACTTTAACCATACCACATTTAACTACCACTATCTTCTATTCTATCCGCTTTACCTTCAACCTTAACACTGGCTTGGCTCCTTCTAACCCTCTTCAGATTTCGTGTTCTTTTTTAGGTAAGTAGGTAGGCATAGATATAGGCCATTTATTATATAGGTAGGCCAGAAACCGTAACTAAAAATGGGCTAGAGCACATGGGCTGCGTATATTTCCACACCTATTCCCTGGCTGACCCTTCCTAAGTGGTATACATAATAGCTCGGTTACTCTTGTCGTTTATGAGTTATAGAGGTTAGTGGTCATGATTGTTGGCCTCCCTATAATGAACGGACTATAGACTGATGGGGAAGTACCGGTAATTAGTAGACAAGCACAGGTAGGTATGCATAGGTAGGTAGGTAGGTTAATTGGTATGTATGCAGGTAGTTAGGTAGGTAGGGTAATTGGTATGTATGCAGGTAGGTAGGTAGGTAGGGTAATTGGTATGTATGCAGGTAGGTAGGTAGGTAGGGTAATTGGTATGTATGCAGGTAGTTAGGTAGGTAGGTTAATTGGTATGTATGCAGGTAGTTAGGTAGGTAGGGTAATTGGTATGTATGCAGGTAGGTAGGTAGGTAGGGTAATTGGCATGTAGGTAGGTAGGTAGGTTAATTGGTATGTATGCAGGTAGTTAGGTAGGTACGGTAATTGGTATGTATGCAGGTAGTTCGATAGGTAGGGTAATTGGTATGTATGCAGGTAGTTAGGTAGGTAGGGTAGTTGGTATGTATGCAGGTAGTTAGGTAGGTAGGGTAATTGGTATGTATGCAGGTAGGTAGGTAGGTAGAGTAATTGGTATGTAAGCAGGTAGGTAGGTAAGTAGATATGTATATAGAAGTAGTTAGGCATAGTTAGGGTATTTGGTATGTAGCCTATGCAGGTAGGTAAGTAGGTAGGCATGTATATACTGTATAAAGAAGTAGTACAGGCTACATGTACAGTAGTTAGGCATAGATAGGTAGGTAGATTAGCAGAGAAAGAGAGGGTATACGGGGGGGGGGGGGGGGGGGAGGGTTAAAAAGAGAGAGAGAGAGAGAGAGAGAGAGAGAGAGAGAGAGAGAGAGAGAGAGAGAGAGAGAGAGAGAGAGAGAGAGTATCCAGAACCAGTATTGTCGAATGTGTATTAACCTCTTCAGTACCGGTGACGTCTCTTTTCCTCATATCCTGGCAACTATTAGACGATTTTATTCAGTTTAGGAAGGACCTCTAACAATGAAAAAGGCTACAGACTCTCTCATTTCATTCTTTCAGCAACCCTAGATCCTTCCTTAGGCTGAATAAAATCTAACTCCCACCTTCCTTCCACCCCCCTCACTTCCCGCCACCTTCCTTCCCTTCCCCTCCCACCCCACTTCCTCCCCACCCCCTCCCACCATTCAGCTAACGGTACTCCTCCCCTCCCCTCCCCTTCCCCCCCCCCCCAACCGCAGCTCTTGGGTTTAGCTTACAGATTAGCGAAGGGCGAATATTTCATCATAATTAGCATCAGATAGCCACAACCTTCCTTCCTTCCTTCTTTTCTCCCTCTCGGTTTCCATTTTTTTCCTTTATAGTTATATTTTTCGTTATTTTTATTATAATTATTTGTTCTTGATATTTGTGTATCTTTTAACTCATTCAGTACCGGTGCCGTCCTTTTAACTGTATTCTGGCAACAATTAGACGACCTTCGGCCGAAATATTTTTCTACTGACAAATTTACAAATTTATCTTGAAGCGGGTCTAGGTTTTGTGCGCGTTTTTTTTTTTTTTTTTTTTTTTAAAGCGTGATGGAGGTCTTGCGAGGAAACTAAAATAATAATAATGTATAAATATATAGACCCAAAACTATCCACTACCCCCTTAATGGCCGAGACTGTACATAAGGGGGTCACCGTTTTTTTTATATTTTTCTTTCCTTTTCTCTCTTTCCCTGGCTTGTAGCCATTCGGCCCCATTCAGCCAACTGTTTTAAGACGTTTATCCTCATTCAGGTGTCGATTTCTTCCTGGCGAGCGATAGCAAGCCAGCATTGTATGGAGAAATCCGGCTTCGCCGGAGAAATTTTTCTATCGAAAAATGTACAAATTTAGCTTGCTGTCAAAACAAAACAATATATATGCTGGCTCGCTACCGCTCGCCAGGAAAATATTGACACCTGGATGGGGGTAAACGTCTTAAAACAGTAGGCTACATGGGGCCGAATGGATACAAGCCAAAGAGAGAGTGAGAGAACGAGAAAAAAAGCGAGGTGGGCTCCCTTAATAAGCCACTGCCTTTCTTCCCGCGGTAGTTCAAATCCTAGAGCCACAATACATGATAAAAGGGCGTCATTGGCTTGATAGAGTAAGGTGTGATAGTGGTTTTATTTATTGTGGGCGTGGCTCTCTCTCTCTCTCTCTCTCTCTCTCTCTCTCTCTCTCTCTCTCTCTCTCTCTCTCTCACATACAGAGCCCTACGTCTACTACTCTACGAACCTTGATTTGAGTTCACATTACTCGCTGTGTGTGTGTGTGTGTGTGTGTGTGTCCCCGAAAATGCTAGATGTTGTAGGAGGAAAAGGAGGAATATGAGAGGAGGAGGAGGAGGAGGAGGAGGAGGAGGAAGTAGGAGTACAAGAAGTATGGGAGGAGTAGAAAGGAGGAGTGGTAGAAGGAAGTGGAGGAGGAGGAGGAGGAGGAGGAGGAGGAGGAAGAGGAAGAGGAAGAGGAGGAGGAGGAAGAGGAGGAGGAGGAGGAAGTAGGAGTACAAGAAGTATGGGAGGAGTAAAAAGGAGGAGTGGTAGAAGGAAGTGGAGGAGGAGGAGGTGGAGGAGGAGGAGGAAGAGGAGGAGGAGGAAGAGGAGGAGGAGGAAGTAGGAGTACAAGAAGTATGGGAGGAGTAAAAAGGAGTGGTAGAAGGAAGTGGAGGAGGAGGAGGAGGAGGGGTGGTGATCGTGAGGTAAGATAAAATTGTATTCCCTTTAAAGTTACATCACTCTGTACACACACACACACACACACACACTCATACCCATACACCATCTAATCCTACAATTTTAATCTTCATTCCCTACCTGGCCTAGCTCTCTCTTTCTTTCTCTCTCTCTCTCTCTCTCTCTCTCTCTCTCTCTATATTCCCCACTTTCCTTTCTCCCATTCATTTTCAACCATTCCCAACTCCAAGATTAAAACTGAAGGTATGAAAACTTCCCTGAAGAAAGAATGGAATATCCACATTGACGTGAACACAAGATGGGAAACCAAAATTCACATATTGAGAAAGAAAAAAATAATAAAAATAAAAATACATCTTAAATAAAAAAAATAAACAAAACACTCTTTTCATTAAGTAGGTTTAGTAACTTTTTCAGGACAATAGTACATTATACATTATACATTATACATTATTATTTCTGGTATTCTTTCCAACAAATTACCATTTTATTAAACTTCCAAAATTACAGACTCACTATCGTTCGCCAGGAAAAAAATCGACACCTAAATACCACGAAAGGTCTTAATATTGACAAAGAAATTAGGCGATAGATATAAAAATCGACAAACTAATGGGGGCAAACATCTTAAAATCTGAAAACTAATGGGGCTAAACATGAGGGAGAAAGGGGACGAGAAAAACGACCCATCTCCCCTTAATGCAATGTAGCTTACTCGATTACCCCCCAATTTCACATTTACTTCCTTGCTATTTCTCCCCTACTTTATTGGTCACATTTTATTATATCCGGAGGGTCCAGTGGGTTGGGAAAGAGCCGCTTGCATCATATCCATTCATGAGACTAATTGGAAAATGAGACCTCCTTCTTAGATATTTAGGGTCGGGGTAACTTCAATGTAGTAGAGAGGATTACGACTGTGTGGTAACTCTCTCTCTTTATCTCTCTCTCTCTCTCTCTCTCTCTCTCTCTCTCTCTCTCTCTAACTCTTCGTCTCTCTCTCTCTCTCTCTCTCTTTTATCTCTTTCTCTCTCGCTCGCTCCCTCTCTCTCTCTCTCTCTCTCTCTCTCTCTCTCTCTCTCTCTCTCTTTCTCTCATTTACGCAATCCTCCCATCTCTCCTCCTCCCCCTTCTATTCTGTTCACCCTCTTTACACCCTCCCTCCCTCTAAGCTTACCATTAACCCCCCCCCCCTCTCTCTCTCTCTCCTTAACTTAATATTTTCCTTCCTTGTTTCCCTCATCTCTCGGGTAGTATCATATGTGTAAACTTGTTGCTAGGAAACTAAGTGATATTCTCATTCTCTCTCTCTCTCTCTCTCTCTCTCTCTCTTTCATACCCTATACCCTCTCTCTCTCTTTCATACCCTATACCCTCTCTCTCTCTTTTATACCCTATACCCTCTCTCTCTCTTTCCACATCATAAAGTTCTTGGTAACAATCATATCTACTCTTATATATTATAATCGACCTATATCTTTCCATACAGCCTACCTACCAATATACTTGCATACTTACATACATACTTACCGTTCCATCTACCTACCTACCTCCCTTCCAATTACATCACCTCTACCTACAGTCTACCTACCTACCAACACACACACACACACACACACACATCGCTCCAGCTACCTACCTCTTCTCTTCCTCTCATACCTACCGCCCCCTCCCCCCTCCCGAATTACCTGTATGCGTCTCTCCCTCCCCCCCCCCCCCTTCGCCCCTTATCCCTACGTTCTTTCTCCCTCTCCTCCCTCCTTCTAACACAATCCTACGCGTATAGATGCAAAAAAAAAAAAAAAATAAAAAAAAAAAAAATAATAATAATACTAATAATAATAATAGCCTATTCTTCTGCCTACAAGAATGTCGTTATTTAAAAAAACATGATATTGATGTTAACATTATAAGAACATAATAACATAAGAAAATGGGAGTCTGCAAAAAGGCCGATCGGCCCACACAAGGCAGATCCCTGATATATCTATATGAATTAGTCGTTATGGAATTATTTACATTAAGACAAACAAAAGAGGTCCACTAATAAAAAAATAAATACAAAAATAAAATAAAAAAACAAAACGGAGAGCCACGAATATATCAGAAAAACAAGCACACGAATGTTTATGACAGAATTACTGGGTTAGCCACGATGTTTATATGCCGTGAGCCGAGTGGTTGGTTGTCACTTACTTTAAGGGGGGAGAGGTCGTTTTTCTGGCCCCTCTTCTTCCTCATGTCTAGCCCAATTCGTTTTCAGATTTTGTGACGTTCGGCCCATTAGTTTGGCGATTTTAAGACCTTTCGCCCCATTTCTTTGTCAATATTATGACTTTTCGTGTAATTTAAGGCCGAGAAATTTTTATATAAAACATTGTACAAATTTATCTTGAAGGAGGGTCTTGGGGGGTGTTCTTTTAAGCTTGATGAAGGTCTAGGGAGGAAACTAAAACAAATATGAAAAGATACATAACTGAGGAAATAAATACGCCCATCCCCCCTTAACCAGTCTTCATGTCTGGTACAGTGGCGCTAATAAGTCATGTCTCGGCACCAAGTATTTTTCGATTAATAATTGGTATCAGCAATATCTAAGCTTCATTTCTTCATATCGAGTGAAACATACAAACCTGTTCCTACACTTACCCACCCTATTCAACATCTGACAGACATTAATACAGCACAGAGCGAGCCAAACGTAATGACAGCTGGGACATGACTTATTAGCGCGACTGTACACACATTTACTGGCAGCAACAATAAACAACAACAACAACAACAACAATAACAACACATCCTTTGGTTGTTATGGATCTTTGGGCCAGAAGTCTAGTTAGGCATACTTTAGGGTACATACGACAATTAAGTCTATGTCAGTTGTTTAATACTTTATAATAGTTCTCCTATCTTTACCAGCATATAGCTCGCTCACTGTCTCTCTCTCTCTCTCTGTAAATAAAGTTTATTAAGTCAAGTTTCTTTCTCTCTCATCACCAAATCCATACTCTCTTCCTTACCTTTTCGCCTATCCCCCTCCTTCCTTCCAAAACACCTAAGCCTACCCCTCCATGCCCCTAGGGAAGAAGGCAGGCGGAGCGAGAGGTTACGAGATGTCTTGAGCCAAAACATTTACCAAAACACCTCATTGTGTTTTCATTTGAACCCGTAATATCTAAGTTGGCCCTTTATATACCCGTTTTCTGTTGTTTTGTTTTGTTTTGCTGTGGGTGTTTAATTGAGGGGTTTAAATTGGAGGAATGGCTGGAGGGGGAGGGAGGAGATGGGTTGTGGGGGGAGGGGACGAGTGCATTCTGGGTGGTTACGTGAGAAGGGGGTGGCGGTGGGAGGAGGAGGAGGGGAGGGGGTTGCCTGCTTTTGAGTCAGCCCTAGCTCTTTCCTCTTCTTCCTCCTCCTCCTCCTCCTCCTCCTCCTCCTCCTCCTCCTCCTCCTCCTCCTCCTCCTCCTCCTCCTAACATATCCTCATCTCCTACACATCTACCTTAATTTACGATATATTCTGAATAATCCACTTTTATCACGTAGAAGAGGTTGACATATCGCTAGGAAGGAATGACTGTTCAGGAAACCCAGAATGAACTACAGACAATTTTGTACAGGTAAGAAGTTAGTTGGGAATATGTATAAACGTTTAAATGTTTGCGGAGTAAGGCTGGTGTTACACAAGTGCTTTTTCTGGCAATTTTCGATGAGCAAATTTGTCTCGCGTTCTTCTGGGGTTCTAAGGTGCTGGAATCGTAGACTAGATCGATGGTAGATCACGGTGGGTGCTTTAATTCATATGAACTTAAATTTTGAAGCTGCCAGACTACAATTGCCCGTAAAAATTGACGGAAAAATCGCTCGTGTGACACCGCCTTAAAAATACCGATCACACTTGCCGAAAATTCCCTTTAAGGTGAGATGGGCGTATACATTTGTTTATTGTTTTATCTTGTTATTATTTTTTTTAGTTTCCTCCCTATACCTCCATCAACCTGTAAAAAACACCCCCTACAACCCCCTTCAAGATAAATTTGTAAATTTTTCGGTAGAAAAATTACAGGCTCGCTATCGCTCGCCAGGAAAAAATCGACACCTAAGTAGCACGAAAGGTTTTAATATTGACATAGAAATGGAGCGTAAAGTCTTAAAATGGACAAACTAATGGGCCGAACGTTTTAATTAAAATCTAAAATCCAGAAAAACCGGCCCATCCCCCCTTAAACCCGGTTCTCTGAGGGTTCAAACCTAAATCGATTACAAACTTCTGTTCATATTGTAATGCATAAATGTTCGTGGTATGATTAAAAAGGTGAACTACTACATGAAGGTAGGTAGGTAGGTGGTAGGTTGGTAGAAGGTAGGTAGGTACTAGGTAGGTAGGTAGGTAGGTGGGTGGGGGGTTGGGTTGATTGGTTGGTTGGTTGGTTGGTTGGTTGGTAGGTAGGTAGGTAGGTAGGTAGGTAGGTAGGTAGGTAGGTAGGTAGGTAGGTAGGTGGGTTGGGTTGGGTTGGGTTGATTGGTTGGTTGGTTGGTTGGTTGGTTGGTTGGTTGGTAGGTAGGTAGGTAGGTAGGTAGGTAGGTAGGTAGGTAGGTAGGTAGGTAGGTAGGTTATCATTCAAATGCACACATGATTAGTATACCGTATTGTTGAAGTAGCAAAACAATAGGTATATAAAACATGTACAAAATCAAACACACATTCATCATCATCATCATCATACAAATAAACACATTATAAAAGACGGATTAGTAAATAACATAAACAAACAAGGACACTGTAAATAATGGGTGCGCAAATGGAAATAATGGATGCGCAAATGTAAATAATGGTTGGGCAAATGTAAATAATGGGTGCGCAAATGTAAATAATGGATGCGCAAATGTAAACAATGGGCGCGCAAATGTAAATAATAGGTGCGCAAATGTAAATAATGAGTACGCAAATGTGAATAATGGGTGCGCAAATGTAAATAATGGGTGCGCAAATGTAAATAATGGGTGCGCAAATGTAAATAATGGGTGCGCAAATGTAAGTACAAAATAATATACCCACAAGGAGTGTTCAATTGTTTATGTAGACAAATTTGGCCACACAAAGGATAGACAGATTTATAATGTCTTGAAATTTTAGTTGCATTGGAACACAATATTTAAAGTGCAGGTAGACACACACACACACACACACACACACACACACACACACACACACACACACACACACACTTCTAACAACATAGGTAGACATATACACACAAATACACACCTCCACTCACCCCAATCATTACCCTCCTCCATATCCCCCCCATCAGTCTCCTTTAAGGGGGGTCACCTTTTTTTGTTTTATCTTTATCTAATTTTTTATCTTTCTCTGACTTGTATCCTTTTGGCCCCATTCAGCCAACTGTTTTAAGACATTTATTCCCATCCAGGTGTCGATTTTTTTCCCGGCGAGCGATAGCGAACCAGCATTGTAGAGAGAAATCCGGCTTCGCCGGAGAAATTTTTCTATCGAAAAATTTACAAATTTAGCTTGCTGTAAAACAAAAAATATATATGCTGGCTCGCTACCGCTCGCCAGGAAAATATTGACACCTGGATGGGGTAAACGACTTAAATCAGTAGGCTGAATGGGGCCGAATATACAAGCCAAAGAGAGAAAAGGAGAGCAAGATAAAAAAAAAAAAAAAACGAGGTGGCCTCCCTTAAGGCCACTACAGGAAAGGCCTATAGCTGCTACCAAGGGAAGAGGCCACCCCCTCCATAGCTGCTACCAAGGGAAGAGGCCACCCCCTTCTTGTACAGTTATATTACCTTTCAGAGTACACCTGCCTGCATTAATTCATATACACTGGGTTTTAAGGGGAGATTTCCACTTGAGGGATATTTTTCTTGACCCCTTTCTCCCTCATGGTTAGCCCCATTGCTTTTGATATTATAAGACGTTCGCCCCATTAGTTTGGCGATTTAAAAACTTTCGCCCCATTTGTCAATTTTAAGACTTTTCGTGCCATTTAGGTGTCAAATTTTTCCTGACGTGCGATAGCGAGCCTGTAATTTAAGAGGAACCGGCCTTTGGCCGGGAAATTTTTCTACCGAAAAATGTACAAATTTATCTTGAAAGGGGGTCTAGGGGCTGTAATGTTAAGCTTGATGGAAGTCTAGCGAACTAACTAAAAACCTCCCCTTAATAGGAAGGAAAACTAGTAGGATTGAATTGGTGGGTTGGTGATAATATGAATATAAGTCAGTTACACTGTTTTTAAGAGAAATACCATTTAAGGATAGGTTTTCATAATGAAGAAGCTGTTGAGCGAAACGTTGTCATTTTTGTGAGTGTAAATCAGGATATAGCATCGGAAAATATCCATTCTAAGTGTGATAATTCCAAGTGTGATAATTCTAAGTGTGTTAATTTGCGAACAACATTATCACCACATTACATCCTTCCTCTTATGTTCTCTCTCTCTCTCTCTCTCTCTCTCTCTCTCTCTCTCTCTCTCTCTCTCTCTCTCTCTCTCTCTCTCTCTCTCTCTGGTTACCTCTACCTTGTGTGGTGGTGGGCTTCCCTTCATATTTACCTGTAAAAAAGGAAGAAAGGACCGGTTAATATCGTGGATAGTCGCAATATTGACACAAATAATAATAATAATAATAATAAAATAATAATAATAATAATAATAATAATAATAATGAATGCAAAAAAAAAAATAAAAAAAATAAAAAATAAAAAAAAATATATACAGTATATCTAGCTACCCCTCCATAAATACAGACAATCTATCAAACATACACACATACATACACGTGGAAATAAATCGTAAATACAATAACAAATACTCTGAATTACAAAAACAAAGTTGGAAGTTAAGGGAGCCCACCTCGCTTATTTTCTCTTTCTCTGCCTCTCTCTTTGGCTTTTATCCATTCGGCCCGGCCCCATTCAGCCAAGTGTTTTAAGACGTTTATCTCCATCCAGGTGTCGATTTCTTCCTGGCGAGCGATAGCGAGCCAGCATTGTATGGAGAAATCCGGCTTCGCCGGAGAAATTTTTCTATCGAAAAATTTACAAATTTAGCTTGCTGTCAAAAACAAAAATATATATATGCTGGCTCGCTACCGCTCGCCAGGAAAATGTTGACACCTGGATGGGGGTAAACGTCTTAAAACAGTAGGCTGAATGTGTTGGAATGGATACAAGCCAAAGAGAGAGGGAGAGAAAGATAACAAAAGCGAGGTGGGCTCCCTTAAGAATGAAGAGAGAAGGAAAGGAGGAAAGAAAGAGCAAGGTAGAAGAATTAAAGGTGGGGGCTGTCCTTCTTGTTATTATTTAACAAAATTTCTACATTTCAACTACTCCCTCTCGGGCATAGGCTGAGAGCCTGTACATTCAACCGTTATGTACGGTGAAACCCGTGAGGTCTCGTTCCAGTCTAGGGAGTGAGACATGTGAAACACTTTTTAGCTGCAACCAGCCACTGCCATCTTGCCATCGCAGGATGCATGGGGCATAGTTGCTCGCTCACGGCTCGAAGCAGCCCCATCTCTGAAGCTACCTCGCTCCAGTGCTTCACTGTCTCATCCCCTAGACTCGGACCATCACTCTCACAACGCCACCTATTGAGCAATGACTCACTAGATCAATGCAATGATAAACATTAACATTAATTAAAGATGACATCAATATAAATACAATCTGGCAATTAAATAGCAGTGTTCTTTAGTATGAGAATTGGCTCTAGTATAATTCAAGTAAATATCTTAGTACAATAACATAATTCATATGCTGGCTAACAATAGGTGTTTGCAGCTTAGGCATCATCACTAGTCAATATTGAACATAAACAACGACGACAACAACAATAACAGCGAAAACACAACAACAACAGCAACAACGCCAGTAGCCAGCAACACACCCAACATTGCAATTAACATCAACATTAATTGCCGCCATTAAATGTGTGCCATATAATTAGCTAATCAAACTTTAAGTGCAACAAATTTAGATATGTGCGTACCCACAATAATTAGGGATCTCAGTCAAATTATTAGCTATCATGGCATTTTACAAACTCTTAAATATAAATATACCCCCAATAATATATATATATATATATATATATATATATATATATATATATATATATATATATATATACTAAGTATATCTCACAAATACACGAGACCTACTATATGTTTTTATACTATCAGCCGGGCTCGAACCACCGACAGTTATTACAAAAAAGGGTGTAAGCGATCTCATTAACCCTCTGAATGACACTGAATGGTACAATTTTTTTCAATTATCCCTATGCATCCCACAGACCCTTTCCAAACTTAATAAAATCCTCTAATGACAGCCAGAATAAACTTGAAGCACACGTCATCATAGTCAAGGGGTTAATAACAATAATACTAAAATAATATACAATCTTCTCTCTCAACGTTATACCACAAAGCACATTTAAGTAAGAATAATATTTCACTTGCAGCTTAATGGAATTTGTTTTGTTAATATAATTATGATTTCATATAAATTCTCTTTCAAATTACAGACAGCAGAATTTTGTCAATTTAAAAAAAAAAAAAATTCATTCAGTAAATTCCTCGTGTTCGGTGCAATGCTTTTTTTTTTTTTAATTAATGCTGCGAATAAAATAAAAGTACTCCAACAATTGTTTAAAAGTATATAATATAAAAGTTACTGATTTTTCTTAATAATACTTTCGTCCTTAATTCAATATTTTTTTGTGTGTGCCAGTACTATCTATACAAAGAGATACAAAAGATCTTATCTTCAATTCAATATTTCTTTTCTACCTATACCATCACTAAATGAGAGAGAGAGAGAGAGAGAGAGAGTACAAAGGAATACAAAGGAAATCAAGCAACAACAGATCTAGTGACCCTTCTAGGCTGCTTGTCCTCCAAAACACTGAGGATCAAGTGTCCAAAACAGTGGTTTAGAGTGGGTAAGGGAACATTGGAAAGGGAACTATTGCCCTGGAACTAATGTCCGTGGCAGGATTAGGAAGTTAGTAGGGGACAGATGGGTTAGTAACTGAGGGGGGGTAAAATAAAGTGATTCATTTACAAACGCAGTCAGTCGCGGGTTTGATGCGAGATATTTGTCTAAGCGTAGTTTAAATGAATCAACGGTGTTGCAGTCTATAACGTCTCGGGGAAGCCCATTCCACAAGTTGACAACTCGATTGAAGAAGAAATTCTTAGATTCGTGTGAGTTAAAAGATTTACCCAATTTGCAACCGTTTCCCCGCGTGTAATTAGATTGGTCGATAGTGAAGTACTTACTACAGTTCATATTGTCGATGCCTTTGATAATTTTGAACACTTGAATTAAGTCACCTCTTAATCTGCGCTGGGTTAAAGGAAATAAATTAGAAATAGAGAAGAAATAGAAATATATATATATATATATATATATATATATATATATATATATATATATATATATATATATATATATATATATATATAGAGAGAGAGAGAGAGAGAGAGAGAGATAAAAAAAAAAAACGATAGTACCAAGAATACCCCAATAGGTATTCAGGTTTCTAGGCCCATGGTATTACTTTGTTATGGTGTGTATCGAGTCCTAGTGAGAGTCTTAATGTGGGAGATAGGTACTTACACAGGCCGTTATGCTATGGTACTGAGGTTTTATTGGGGTTACTGTGGTTATTTAGAGGTTTGGTTCAGTAAGTCATCACAGTATCTCTCTATTTATCTGGTTATCTGTCATGTTTCGTGTTTATCTATCTTTCTATCTATCTATCTATACAACACACACACACGAAATGTATTGTCTTATTTCCATGTGTACACTCTATATATTTATCTAGCTATATATATATCAAGCATACACAACCAATTCCTCCTATATCATGTGTGTGTGTGTGTGTGTGTCATTCTCTCTCTCTCTCTCTCTCTCTCACACACAGACACACACACACACTCACTTTTACTCTCACACTCTCACACTCTCTCTCTCATCACAACAGAACACTTGGGGTATAGCGAGCATCAGCCAAACTCAGGGACCTCACCAAAAAATGTGGGGTTGAGATCGAAGGTTAGATAGATAGATATAGATAGATAGATACATAGACAGATAAATATAGATATTTATAAATAGACAGATATATAGATAGATAGACAGACATACAGATAGATAGAGAGATAAATAGATAGATAGATACAGATAAATAGATAGATAGATAGATAGATAGATAGACAGATAAATAGATAGATAGATAGATAGATAGATAGACAGACAGATAGATAGATAGATAGACAGACATATAAATAGATAGATATATAGATAGACAGATAAATAGATAGATAGATAGATAGATAGATAGACAGATAAATAGATAGATATATAGATAGACAGATATTATAAGGATTAATATATAGATACAAATTAACATAGATACTGTAGCTACATGGACATATAGAATAATCAATATGAATAGATAAATCGATATATAGAAGTATGGATAGATTAGTGGATGGATAGGAGAACAATTAACAAAGATGGATGACGTGGATCAACAGATAAAGGATACCACACAAGAAGGATTGGATGGATTATAGATGGCGAGACGGATAAAGCCAAGAAATAACATACAGACTCAAACAACACTTGCTTCAGGGGGGTCACCTCGCTTTTGTTTTCTTTCTTTCCCTCTCTCTTTGGCTTGTATCCATTTGGCCCATTCAGCCTACTATTTTAATACGTTTACCCCCATCCAGGTGTCAATATTTTCCTGGCGAGCGGTAGCGAGCCAGCATATATATATATAAATATTTTGACAGCAAGCTAAATTTGTACATTTTTCGATAGAAAAATTTCTCCGGCAAAGCCGGAATTCTCCATACAATGCTGGCTCGCTATCGCCAGGAAGAAATCGACACCTGGATGGGAATAAACGTCTTAAAACAGTTGGCTGAATGGGGCCGAATGGATACAAGCCAGGGAAAGAGAAAATTAGAGAAAGATAAAAAAACAAAACAAGCAGAGACACGTATGCAACTAGCCAAACAAACACATAAACAAATACA
>CM064483.1:8500362-8510265 GCA_032716605.1 Paralithodes platypus
ATTTGTTACGGACTATAGGCGTTAACATGTGAGCACCCACCCTCACAAACTCGGCTGGCTCCACAACAGACTCGAACCTACATTAGTCTGCAGGCCGACCTTCGACGGGACAATATTCAGAGCAGTATAGCCACTTGGCCATCGAACCTAAATTGCAGGCTCGCTATCGCTCGCCAGAAAAAAAATCGACACCTAAATGGGGGGAAAGGTCTTAAAATTACCAAACGAATGGAGCGAACATCTTAAAATAATAAAACCCTTTTCTCCTAAATGGGGATTATAGCAAGATGTTCAGCCTCAATATGAGATCAAAATACAACCATAATTTTGTTTACCTGAATAATTTATTCCAATGGAGGTTATAAATAATTCTTCTATGTTATATATTGAAAGGGACTAGGTCATACGTGTACAATTAAGGGAGCCCACCTAGCTTTTTTATCTTTCTCTCTCTCTCTCTCTCTTTTTGGCTTGTATCCATTCGGCCCCATTCAGCCTACTGTTTTAAGACGTTTACCCCCATCCAGGTGTCAATATTTTCCTGGCGAGCGGTAGCGAGCCAGCATATATATATTTTTGTTTTGACAGCAAGCTAAATTTTTAAATTTTTCGATAGAAAAATGTTTCGGGCGAAGCCGGATTTCTCCATACAATGCTGGCTAGCTATCGCTCGCCAGGAAGCAATCGACACCTGGATGGGGATAAACGTCTTAAAACAGTTGGCTGAATGGGGCCGAATGGATACAAGTCAGGGAAAGAGAGAAAAGGAGAGAAAGATAAAAAAAAAAAAAACGGTGACACCCCTTAGAAGTGACAGCAAGGTCTTTGAGAGAGTATATACAGTATATTCCTCGTAACTGTCTGCCTTCACCCCATCCGTCTTATCTTACTTCACCTGTCCACATACATACCTGTCTTTGTCACCTACCTCTACCTCTCTGTCTCTCTCTCTCTCTCTCTCTCTCTCTCTCTCTCTCTCTCTCTCTCTCTCTCTCTATCTATCTATCTCTCTCTCTCTCTCTCTCTCTCTAATCCTCGTGTGGTAATCCTGTGGTGTGTGTGTGTGTGTGTGTGTGTGTGTGTGTGTGTGTGTGTGTGTGTGTGTGTTTGTCCAAAAGGATCTACCCCTTGAGAAAGAGTGAGTCAGTGGGTAGGGGGAAGGGTAAGCAGTATGTTAGGTAGGGTAATCAGTGGGTAGGGTAGGAAATGGGTTAGGTAGGGTAGGCAGTGGGTAAGGTAGGCAGTGGGTAAGGTAGGCAAAGGGTAGGGTAGGCAGTGGGTAGGATAGCCAGTGGGTAGGGTAGGCAGTGGGTTAGGTAGGGTAGGTAGTTAGTAGGGTATGCAGTGGGTTAGGTAGGGTAGGCAGGGGATAGGGTAGGCAGGGGATAGGGTATGCAGGGGATAGGGTATGCAGGGAGTAGGGTATGCAGGGAGTAGGGTAGGCAGGGGGTAGGGTAGGCAGTATGTAGGCAGTGACAAGGGTTAGTAGGGAAGAGCCCCCCCCCCCCCCCTTCCCCAGGGGAAAACAGGGGTAGGGAGTTAGGGTAGGTATGGGGAGATAGGGGGGGGGGGGATTGACTATGGTAAGGAAAGGTGGGGGAGGAGGGGTATGTTTATATGAATGTATGTATGAATGTATGTATGTATGTATGTATGTATGTATGCGAAAAGGTGGGAAGGTAGGCATGTGGGTTGGTGGGTTGGTTAGTAGATACATAATTAGGAAGGTAGTTACTTAGGCAAATATGTACGAGGGCAGGGAGAATATGGTGATGAGATTGAAGTGTTAAGGTAGATGAAGGTAAATGAAGAAGGTAGATGAAGAAGGTAAATGAAGAAGGTAGATGAAGAAGGTAAATGAAGAAGGTAGATGCAGAAGGTAGATGCAGAAGGTAGATGCAGAAGGTAAATGAAGAAGGTAGATGAAGGTAAATGAAGAAGGTAGATGCAGAAGGTAGATGCAGAAGGTAAATGAAGAAGGTAGATGAAGAAGGTAAATGAAGAAGGTAGATGCAGAAGGTAGATGCAGAAGGTAAATGAAGAAGGTAGATAAAGAAGGTAAATGAAGAAGGTAGATGCAGAAGGTAGATGCAGAAGGTAAATGAAGAAGGTAGATGAAGAAGGTAGATGAAGAAGGTAATTGAAGATGGTAGATGAAGAAGGTAATTGAAGATGGTAGATGAAGAAGGTAGATGAAGGTAGATGAAGAAGGTAGATGAAGAAGGTAATTGAAGATGGTAGATGAAACTGGTGTGAGCAATTTTCGATGAGCTTGTTTTTTTCTCGTACAACTTTAAGGCCCTTTCGAATTGGAATCAGAAGTTAGATCAAAGGTATGTGTTAATGTGTTTAATTCTTACGAAACTTATTATTTGAAGCTGCCAGACTACAATTGCCAGTAAAAAATGACCGAAAAATGACTCGTATGACACCGGTTTTTAAAGTGGGTAATATTTGGCGCCGTGTTCATCTCCAACTTGTAAAATAATGAGGTAGGCTGAAGTAAGACGTGGCAACTCTCCGGTATAAACTTAATCTGAAGGACAATCATAGTAGAGAGTGTGTGTGTGTGTGTGTGTGTGTGTGTGTGTAAGGATAATCACAAAATATACTGACACATCAATAAATATAAGAGAGAGAGAGACAGAGAGAGCACGTGCTATGAGGCCAATGTCCAGTGAGAGAAGGCAGGTCAATGGTCTCTCTCTTTTAACTTTCTCACGCCCCTCCCCCTCTCTTTTTACTCACACACACATACACACACACACACACACACACACAAACATATTTATTCACTCACACTTTCTCATTATCTCTCTCTCTCTCTCTCTCTCTCTCTCTCTCTCTGAAAACGTTTTCAGTTGAAGAGAAAAAAAAAAAAAAAAAAAAGTGAAGGTGTGCATGCCTTTCCTTTCCATTTCTAACTATACTATAAATTCCTTCAGGCGATTTCCAAGCCCTGCAAGGTTATTCACTTCTAACTATTTTCATGTACGGCATATTGCCGGAGGGAGCGGAGGGTGGGGAGAGAGCCTTCATCTTTGCTATCCTTTCCTTCCACTTTCTCTTAGGGTTGCTATCTCTATTAGGATTAAGTCCTGGTCACCTCGCAGGGATCGTAAGATCTGTGTGACCAGTGTATCTATGTAAATCTATGTAAATCTCTCTCTCTCTCTCAATAATATAACAGTAAACCCCTAATAAGAAACTTGGACTAATAACTAAGATATCAATAAAAAACGCAGATAAAACAGCTTTGGTGAGTGATCTGGAAAATTAATACAAGGTCCTAAGGAAAGTGGTGGAGAGGATGGAAAGAAGGAAAAAAGGAAGGGAGATAGGGAGGACGGAAGGAAGGAAGGGAGATAGGGAGGACGGAAGGAAGGAAGGGAGATAGGGAGGACGGAAGGAAGGAAGGGATATAGGGAGGACGGAAGGAAGGAAGGAAGGAAGGAGGATGGAAGGAAGGAAGTGGGAAGGAAGGAAGGAAGGAAGGAAGGAAGGAGGGAAGGAAGGAAGGAAGGAAGGAGGGGAGGCAGGACAGAAGGAAGGGAGGGAGGAAGGAAGGGGGGAAGAAAGGAAGGAAGGAATGAATAAATGAATGAAGGAATGAATGAATGATGGAAGGAAGAAAGGGATGAGTAAGAGAAGAAGTCAGGCAGTGGGAGATGAAAAAGGAAGGAAGGAAGAAAAATAAAATATGATTTATGACCCTAGAGCCGAAATTCCATCTCCATCTCTCTCTCTCTCTCTCTCCCTTACTCCTGCTCTCTCTCTCTCTCTCCCTTACTCCTGCTCTCTCTCTCTCTCTCTCTCTCTCTCTCTCTCTCTCTCTCTCTCTCTCTCTCTCTCTCTCTCTCTCTCTCTCTCTCACACACACCACAGATAGTATATGCCAGGCTATACCATCAACACACCAATGAACAAATGTCCAATCAAATGATAAGGGAAGTTTTTATCTATTTATGTAATCATATATCTATATATTATTTTTGTATTTATTTATTCGTTTATTAACTTTCAGTTTGTTCCCAACACCTCCATCAAGCTATACAAAATTCCCCTAAAATCCACCTTCGAGATAAATTTGTACATTTTTCGGTAGAAAATATCCCGGCCAAACTGTCCCGGCCGAAGGCCGATTCCTCCCAAATTGCAGGTTCGCTATCGCTCGCCAGGATAACATAATACCTAAATTGCATGAAAGGTCTTAACATTGCCAACTAATGGGGCGAACGTCTTAAAAACTCAAAAACTAATAGGGCAAAACATGAGGGAGAAGGGAGTCCAGAAAAATCACCCCTTAAGTAAATGCATGCCTTAAATTGAGACAGCATGAACAGATAATTAATTGATGGGATACTATTAAGGGAACGGAAAGAATTTATAGTTTTGTAGTGTAAGGCAGAGTGGTGTCATTTAGGGGTGTCATATGAAGGTGACGTGTCATGTGGTTGTGTCATATAAAGCAGGGTGCATCGTGCATAGTAGGGGTGTCATACAAGGCAGGAGTGTCATATGGTGGGTGTCATAAGGCAGGAGTGTCATATGGTGGGTGTCATAAGGCAGGAGTGTCATATGGTGGGTGTCATAAGGCAGGAGTGGCATATGGTTATGTCATGGAAGGAAGGGGTGTCATAGGGTTATGTCATGTAATGCAGGGGTGTCATATGGTTGCCATATAAAGTAGGAATGCCATAAACTGGTGGCATATTGTTGTGTCATGAAAGGCATGGGTGTCATATGGTTGTGTCATATAAGGCAGACAGTCATACGGTTGTGTCATGTAGACATGGGTGTCATATGGATGTGTCACATAAGGCAGGGTGTCATATGGTTGTGTCAACTAAGGCAGGGTGTCATACGGTTGTGTCATGTAGGCGTGGGTGTCATACGGTTGTGTCACACAAGGCAGAGTGTCATATGGTTGTGTCAAAGAAGGCAGGGGTGTCTTTTGGTTGTGTCACATAAGGTAGGGTGTCATATGGTTGTGTCATGTAAGGTTGGCGTGGCGCGTGTGGTATCAAGGAGTCAACGCCCGGTCAATGAACTCTTCCTGCCTCCCTCTGCCTTGCCCTGCCTTACCCCTGCCTTACTCTGTCTCAACCTGCCTTACTCTGTCTCACCCTGCCTTACTAGGCCTCACCCTGCCTTACTCTGTCTCACCCTGCCTTACTCTTCCTCACCCTGCCTTACTCTGCCTCACCCTGCCTTACTCTTCCTCACCCTGCCTTACTCTGTCTCACCCTGCCTTACTCTGCCTCACCCTGCCTTACTCTGTCTCACCCTGCCTTACTCTGCCTCACCCTGCCTTACTCTTCCTCACCCTGCCTTACTCTTCCTCACCCTACCTTACTCTGTCTCACCCTGCCTTACTAGGCCTCACCCTGCCTTACTAGGCCTCACCCTGCCTTACTCTGTCTCACCCTGCCTTGCTGTCTCACCCTGCCTTACTCTGCCTCACCCTTCCTTACTGTCTCACCCTGCCTTACTCTTCCTCACCCTGCCTTACTGTCTCACCCTGCCTTACTGTCTCACCCTGCCTTACTGTCTCACCCTGCCTTACTCTGTCTCACCCTGCCTTACTGTCTCACTCTGCTTTACTCTACCTTAAACTTCCTCACCCTGCCTTACCCTTGCTCACTCTACCTAGCCGTTCTCACTCTTCCTCACCAAATCTCACCCTACCTCACCCTGCCTCACTCTACCTATCCCTCCTCCCCCTGCCTCACACAATATTAACTAAGGTAGTGAATTAGTGAGTCTACAAGAATGCAGCCTATAACCACTTCCGGTATCACCTGCTTAACCCTTTCTCAACCCGCTACCTCTTTTTCACTTTACTCTGGCTACTATTAGACGATTATATTCAGTTTAAAAAGGACCTCCGGCAATGAACCAGGCTTCGAACGATCTCACTTCACCATTTGGATTACCACAGATCCTTCTTAATCTGCACAAACCGTCTGAATATAGCTAGAATAACCTAAAAAGGACGTCGCCGGTACAGAAGGGGTTAAACTAGAAAATAATAGTAAAACAAAAAGAGACAAAAAATGTATGGTGTGTATTTCCTAGACAAAAAGACAGACAAACAAACAGAGACGAAAAAACAACATCCGTCCAACTTGGTGGCGCAGGTTATAACAGCCTTAACCCCTTCTGTACCGGCGACTTCTTTTTAGTTTTATTGAAGCTATATTTAGACGATGTTGTGCAGCTTAAGAAGGATCTGTGGTATTAAAATGGGTCAAGTAAGATAGTTCAAAGCCTGTCAATTGATGGAGGTCCTTTTGAAATTGAATAAAATCGTCTAATAGTAGCCAGAATAAAGTTAAAAGTACATCACCGGTTCAGAAGGGGTTAACCCTAGCTCTCTATTGATTGATCCTACACTGAATACAATCGTCAAGTGGAAGCCAAGATAAAACCAAGAAGGATTGAAGGAGGGGTTGTGTGGAGTACTGGACAATATGGGTGATGTAGTTCTTCCACTGTGAGAGGACTATAGGCTACTCCACTTCACCCTTCAAGTGGAGTTATGCCACATACAGTTACCTAGACACTTACATAGGTGTACATGTTATCTGTTTTGTGTGTGTGTGTGTGTGTGTGTGTGTGTGTGTGTGTGAGAGAGAGAGATTTACATACATTTACATAGATACACTGGCCACACAGACCTTACGATCCAAACGAGGTGGTCAGGAGTTAATTCTAGTAGAGATGGCATACCCGATAGAGAAGGAAAGTTGAAGGAAAGGATAGAAAAGAAGTTGAGAGAGAGAGAGAGAGAGTGAGAGTGAGCTAAAGTTAGAGGTAGTGAGGTAGAGAGGTAAAGGTAGAGAGACAGTGAGATAGGTAGAGTTAGAGGTAGAGAGGAAGAGAGAGGAAGAGAGAGAGAGAGAGAGAGAGAGAGAGAGAGAGAGAGAGAGAGAGAGAGAGAGAGAGAGAGAGAGAGAGAGAGAGAGAGAGAGAGAGAGAGAGGTAATAGGTGTACAAGTAGAAGGAAGGGAAGGGGGGACATTAGAGATTATAGAGACAGATTAAACCACCTCTACCCCACTCTCACCCCACAGGGAGGAATAAGAGGAGGCACTGGAGATACATAGCAACACACACCCTTAACTGTTACAACCAGTTTAATTACAATGACCCGGCTACGTATCATCTCATCATCACCATATTGCGGTTCCAGGACAGTCCCAAGGAGGAACGATTGTCCAAGAAATACTATCCAGTGAACCTAATCATTGCTAACCTTTCCATAAACGGTTCTATTTATCAACTACCGGTACTTATATAATTTATCAACTACCGGTACTTATATAATTTATCAACTACCGGTACTTATATAATTTATCAACTACCGGTACTTATATAATTTATCAACTACCGGTACTTATATAATTTATCAACTACCGGTACTTATATCATTTATCAACTACCGGTTTTTAAAACAACCTTTTTTTTTTTTTAATATCATTTATCAACTACCGGTACTTATATCATTTATCAACTACCGGTACTTATATAATTTATCAACTACCGGTACTTATATAATTTATCAACTACCGGTACTTATATCATTTATCAACTACCGGTACTTAATTTATTTATTTATTATTTATTTTAGATAGAACATAATTATCAAACATGTGAAAAATATATAAGCTACACAAATTTGTAATGAACCTCTCAAATTCTAAGATATAATCATGATTGCGTGTAGGATTCATATTGAGGCTCCACAACTCAATAATAGAGTCCACAATAACAAAACCCACTTAGAGAGAGAGAGAGCGAGAGCGAGAGCGAGAGCTAGAACAAGAGCAGGAGCGAGAGGATGAGGGAGGAAGGGTACATGATTATGAAGTACTGTAATCACACACACACACACACACACACACACACACACACACACACACACACACACACACACACAGTATAATTATCACTCCCACATTTTCAACCATGTATTCATATTAATAATTATACAAACATATTTCCAAACACACATTTTCTTGTTTAACCCTTTCGAGGTACGAGGATGCGTTTTTTCCTTTATATTGTGGTTATTAGAACACTTTTATTCAGCTTAGGAAGGAACTGTGGGAGTCAGGAGGGAGGATTGAGACCGTTTTTACCCCCTTGCTTCCTAGAGGGCCTTCCAAAACTGAAAAAAAAATCGTCTAGTTGATCATGTAATAGTATTTAATAAAGGTTCACAGTTACGGTGTTATTTATGGACTCCCTTCTCCCTCATCTTTAGCCCCATTAGTTTGGAGATTTTAAGACGCTTGTCCCATTAGTTTGGTGATTTTAAGACCTTTCGCCCTATTTCTTTGTCAATTTTTAGAACTGGGCCATTTAGGTTTCGATTCTTTTTCCTGGCGAGCGACAGCGTTACGGTGTTACGTTGCATACAACTCGAAGCACGTTATAATGCTGTGAACATCATTGATTAATCGACTCATAAAAACAAAACAGTCAAATGGATGTAAAACTAAACATTCAAACTGTAAACATATACGCCTGTCGTTGAAAATTACTAAATAATAATAATAATAATAATAATAATAATAATAATCATGAAAAGTCGATTCTATAATGTCACCACCCACTTTACATAACTAACTCTAACTCTCTCTCTCTCTCTCTCTCTCTCTCACACACACACACACACACACACACACCCACACATTCAATTCAAGGATACCCCCCAATTAAGCTATCAAGTGCCCTCAATGTAAAGTTCACCCCAAGAATTATAAGTGACAGATAATATTACAATAATTTATGGCTAGACTGCACGCAATCAGTATGGGGGGAATTAATAGTTTTTGTTTATGAATCCTTTTCTCTCTGTTCATATGGCGATTTTAAGACCTTTCGTCCCATTTATATATACAAGCATCATAAGAGAGAGAGAGTGACTGAGAGAGAAAGTAGAGCGTTCAGTGAGTGCGCATTAGTAGAGAGACAACCACGCAGATACAAAGGTTGGACAACGATCGGAGGGGCCCAACGCAGAGAGAGAGAATGTGTGTGTAATTCAAATTCCAGCATCTGTTTCTCTCATTATCTAATCTTTACTAACTTGGTCACCCTTCTCTCTGTCTCTCTCTCTCTCTCTCTCTCAGCATTTCCGTTCGTTCTCCATTATCTATTCTTACATTCTCGCCTCCCATCTCTACGCGACACCCACACCCACACACACATTGAAACATATTTAACACACACACACACAAACACATTTTAAACACACACATGGACCTTGCATACACATGCATACGTCCTTTGATTTTGGCCCTGTCACACTTTCAACTATGGGGGAGGCACTCGCTACAGGCCTCTCTTACAAAAAAAAAAAAAAAAAAACACACACACACACACGCTTCATATATCCCAATGAATTACCATATTGCACTCCATTTAATGTTCATTACATATGTGCTACGGTAATCAATAAACTGAACGCCGCGTAATATACCGTAGTTCATTAATTATCCGACACCTTTAAAAGATTAAGTCAGTGAGTCCGTGGTTATACAATATTAACCCTCTCTGTACCGCGACGTCTTTTTCATTATATGTTATTTATATCTAGACGATTTTATTCAGTTTAAAAAGGGCCTCAGGCAAGTAACAGGCTTTGAAATATTCTTCGCTATAAATCCTTTCTTACTAGCCACAAGATCCCTTCTTAAACTGCACAAAATCGTCTCAATATTCCTTCTTCAAAAGGGCCCTAGGCAAGTAACAGGCTTCGCAATATCTCGCTTAACCCTTTTCACTACCACAGATCCTTCTTAAACTGCACAAAATCGTCTCAATATAGCTAGAATAGAAATAGAAAAAGGTCGCCGGTACAGAAGTTTAAGTCATTCATACCGGTGCCGTCTA